>APFE031714826.1:0-23189 GCA_000404065.3 Pinus taeda | reverse complement strand
TGGACCCTATATTAGGTTGGGCGAACCTACCTATGGTTTTCTGGTCCATGGTTTTGGACGCGATGGTTTTCGGTCCATGGTATTAGATGCTTCGGCATGTATAAATATGTATTGTAACATTGAAAGAAATATAATGGAAAATCAAGCTGGTAGTCTCGGTTTTGAGATCCAGTGGGAAATCTCTGTGTATATGTGTTTTATGTGTTATGCTCTCGCATTTTTATTTTTCCTGTGATTTAGAATTCGTATGCAGGTAATTTCTGTACGGGGTTAAAACCTACAATTATATCTAGTTGGAGCCACTATTCCAAACGGATAAGGATGGTATTCAAGTCCCTGACCGGGTTGTCTTGCCCCATGTTGTTGCAACAATTTTTTAGGCTTCAACAAAACCCAAAAAACAAGTTAAATGGCTATTATAGATAAAATAACATTGGATATTGACAAGAGAAACGAAGAATTGACATCCCTTACCTCCTTCAAAGGCTCCATGGTGTGGGGTTATTTAGAAACTTGTGAGTTAATTAATATCAACTTGGTCTAATGAGTCTTTAGGTAAAGTGTGCTTTTTTAATATATATTGCAATCATCTAATTTGATAGTCATGATTATATTTTAGACATAAAAATATTTTATAGTTTATCTTCTACTAAATACTAACAACTATATTGATATGTGGATTATCTCTTGATTAGTTCATGATCTATATTTAAAGAGAAAAGATGGTCATTTGTTGATGGTCGATTGTGAAAAACTCATATGTAGAACATTTTCCTTTTGCATCAATATATTGCCTCAAATGGCCATGTTGACTAAGGTTGTGGATTATTTCTCTCTTTAAGGATATTAACCATGTGATACATTGTTGTATTGATCTTTGATATGTTTATGTGAGTAATTATCTTAATATGTTTGACCTTTGTGGATGTACGATGTTTATTGAACATTGTATCATAATGCTTATTACCTGCTTTTATTGATGATCAAGATCTTGAACTTATACCTTGAATAAGGAATTATGGATTATGCCATTTTTTAGCATTTATAACCAATATAGCTATTTTAGTACATTATAAGCACTACTTCTAGTTTGAAACCCTTTCCATTTCACTCGAAAAGGTTTATGTTTGCATAAGATATTACCATCTATATCATATGCAAAGATACATACTTGCATTTTAATTTTTAAATTTATCTTTAATTGTATTTGAATATTTTATTTTATTTTTTCTATGTTTTATTCTTGATTTGCTCCTTTTTTATATGTGTCTATTTTTGTGTTATACCTTGTGTGATATAGAGAAATCATAAACAGAGTGGAAAGCGTTTCATTTTTTGCTTTTCTCTTTACTTTATGCTTTCTATAATATTGACAAATTAGAAAGATAATTTACAACTTTTGAATAAACCAACCAATATCTAACTCTAAACTTATAAAGTTTTTATTTTTTATTTTTGAAGTTTTATTTATGTGGGGCTAGTTTTCGCCATGTAAAGGTAAAGGTTTTTGGAGTGGCTTTTGGAGTAGCACATTCTTTGAGGTAAGAGTTAAAAAATGTCCCTTTACTCATTTCTAACATTTATTATATTTTTATAATAATTCAATTGATTATATATTTATTAAATTAGGAGCTTTGAGTTCAAGCCTTTTTTTTACTTAATTATTTTCAAAAAGTTATGCAACTTTAAGTTATAGGATGACTTTATTTTAAAGCATATTTTTTTTACTAAGTTACATTTTTCAAAATTTCATACAACTACATAACTTTATTGTAATGTATACTTCTTTTAAATTATAAATATGAAGTAATCATAAACTTCTTTTAAATTATAAATACTTCTTTTAAATTATAAATATTGAAGTAATCATAAACTTCTTTTAAATTATAAATATGAAGTAATCATAAAGTTAAGTATTTTTTTAGCTAATTTTTTTCAAGCAATTTTAATCTATAAAATAATTTGGCTATAAAAATGACTTTCACTTATTCTATAAAAAATTGTCACCTATATCACAAAATAACTTATTTGTAAAGTGAACCTATTCGCAAAGTCAAATACTTCATTGACTTTGTTTGTAATAATGAACTTTTTGCCCTTTTTTTATAGCTCAATGACCTCATTATACACCCATCACCACATTAATCAATTTACACATACCATATGGCACCTTGGTTGTCATTTATACCTTTTTTTAACAATAATTGTGAAATTTATATGAAGCAAAATTTGTGATTGAGACATGAAACTAAGTACATCGAGAAATACTAATTTACCAAAGTTTTGAGGCATGAAATTCCAATTCAAAATTTATCAACACACCCAAGAAGAATGTGATTGAATTATTTTTCCAAATGCTCAAACAAGCTAAATTCCAAATTCTTACATGAGTAGATTATCACAAACTGGTTAGATAACAATAGACAAAAACAATAAATGATGAAATTGGTTTTGGGGTTCAACTTCTTATCACCATTAAATGGGATTCAACATGATATTTATTCTTTGTTTTCCCCACCTTTGTCCAAACTTCTTTTGATGTAGGTGGAATACTTGCAGGTTCTTGTAGGCCTGGAGGATCTTGAACTCAACATTCTTCTTGAGATAAATATTTGACTTCTTCAACTTATTTTCCAAACTTGTCGTTGGCTAAGGGCCTGATCTACCACGGAATTCTTGTCCCAAATCATGTGGGACAGGCCCTTCTATATTTGGACTTTGGGAAACATTTTCTTGTCGATTTTATTGGGAAATTGTAGTATTTTGAGGTGTAGGAGTGGCTAGTAGACATTTATCTCGTAGAAATAGCTAGTGATCCTCTAAAGAATTGATCCACTAAGTTGATTTTCATTGATACTTCATATTTTTCTTAATCTATTTGGACATTGAATAATTGTATGACCTGTTTCAAAACAAGCCCTACACCATAAGGAAACGCATTCATAGTCTAAACTCTAAGTCCATTAAAAATATTTTCTAGTTAAAATAAGTTTAACAAGGAAATCTATGTTGAAATCTATTTCTACACAGATTCTGACAAATGTTGCAATACTCTACCTCTGATTTTCATAAGAAACAAAATGGAACTTTCCAGTAGCAAACCTAATGACTCGAAGAGTGGATAAAACCTAAAGATGCAACATTGGATTTGGGAGTCACACCTAGATAGGATTTGTGGTAAGAACCTTTGCTAAAGGATTGAAAGAGGGAGGCCAAGGCTTCAAGTATAGTCCTGCATTGACACAAAACCATGGGCATTTTCAAACTTAGCAACAAAAAACCCTTTGTATAGGGGTGCATGAAAACATATTTCTTTATCAGAGGGATCCAATATTTCACTATCCAAGTTTCAAAATCAGTAAGTCGTGTCCAAAACCCAAGTAAATGACAAACCAAACTACCAAATCAAAGAAAATCAACTTCCCCGTCCATCTTAGAGCCAATAGGGATGGAGATGGAGGGGCCTTTGCCAACAAAAAGAGTGGCGAAGTGGGAAAAAGGCTATTGAAGAACTGCATTCTTAAAGGAAACATCACATGAAGGACCATTAATAGGTTCAAGAGAGGGAGAGCCAGATGATATTGTGAGTCCAACATATTTTGTAGCGATGGGACAAGATGACCATGCTTGTGATTTCATCCAAAAGTCAGAGAAAACAAAGATAAAGGCCCCATAGCAATCAATGGTTATGCAGGAATCTACCAGTTGAGGTAATAACATCACTGGTAGCTAGGGTTTATCTATAACCATCGTAGATGGGAGGGGTGCCATCAAATATTTTTTGGTTCATATTTTATGCCTTTCTTTAAAAAGGGCTTAGATTTGACATTTAGAATTTGTTTCTAGCAATATTATTTTTTGATAGTACTTATTTTTCCAAGAGTTTTCTATTTGAATAATTAATTTCTACGTTTGAAACTATTTGACCTACATATTGTACAATGGCAAGTCCAAGTGGTCCCCCACTTATTAGTTCAAACTAATTCTCATGGAAACCTTGTAAGAAAGATTTGTTACAAAGTACGGGACTTCATTGAGTTACATTGAGAACATAAATTACCCCTCTCAGTGCATCAAAGAAAACCAAATGTGATGATAAAAATGATGAAGCACATGAGTTATTATATTATCTATCTTTAGAAATTTTGGATCTCTTTCAATGAATTGAGATCCCGGACGTAGAATTGAAAAAGATGGAAAATGTGATTGTTAAACGCAATGAAATTTGAACCCAACTCAAAAATTAATTGATTGCTTTAAATCTCAGTAATTTCTCTTGCATTGAATATTTTCCATTTAAGTTCAAAACACTTTGACTTTTACTTACATAATGTAAAATAATCAACACAAATAACCAACTTATATATGTTAATATTATTGAGTTTGGTACCTCTTATTCTATTTTTGTATCAACTTTTGACTCCACCAAAGAAACTCTTATTAGTCAAGGTGCTACTTATAGAATGTCATCTTTGAAAGTTTTTTATGATTCCTTGATTATAGATAAATACAATCTCTTGCATCTTGGAGTGATAAACACCATAGATACATCTAATAAACCCTTAATGGTATATTATAAGTATAAAATCAAGCACGCAAATAAGCAACATCCTGATAACAACAAATAAAACAAGGGTCCCAAAATATCTTAGCCAACACATATTTTTAATGTTGGTAATGGAAATAAATTGAAATGCTATAAAACTGACAAACATTGTAATTTTTGTGGATAAGATGATCATGTGGAGTCTAAATATTTTAATAAAAAAGAAGCCTTAGAAGCAGAAATGAAGAAACAACATCAATCTTGAAGCTTCTTCTTTCAACTCGTCTTTTTCATGGACATGCACTTTATGCATCTAGTTTTTCCTTGAATATAACATCCACTTCTTCTTCTAAAGAGTGAAATATTGATTCTAGAGCATCTTATCACATGGCCAAGGACAAAACTATATTTTATGCTCTCAATGAATGTAATAATAAATAAATATTTGATGGAGATGACAATTCTCTTAATGTTACAAGGTTGGAAAAATTCAACTCGATGATGGTCCTTTTATTAATTTTCATGTGTTACATGTCTTTACCACAACTTTCTATTGTTATATAAAATCACTCATTTAGGTGAAGGCTATATATAATTCTAAACTATAGGTATAAATCTCTTCCACCAATTGTTATTGCTCATAGTAGTGATTTTAACAAACTTTGGCATGAGTGATTTGGTCATCTAAACTATCACTCATTACAACAACAATGTAATAAATATAGTGATTGCTCTTCCTCTCATTTATTACAGAGATGGTGTTTGTTATAGTTGTATTCTAGATAAATTTCATAAGGAAATTTTTGATAAACATGCATCTTGGCATGCCTAAGGGCCCTTGTAACTTGTTCATAATGTTTATGTGGTTCACTCCCTTGTGTTTCTTTCTTTGGCTCTAAGTACTTCTTAACTCTCAATTATGACTTAACCAGACACACTTGAGTTTATTTCTTAAAACCTAAGAGCAAATTTATTAACATATTTTTGGTTTACAAGGCCCTTGGAAAAAGTTAAATTGGAAATCAATTCGAAAGTTTGGAGAAAAGAATGGAGGAAAATGTGTTAACAACAAATTTATAATTTACTTCACTACATCATGCATCAATATGCAACACAATGTTCCAAATACTCCACATCAAAATGATGTTGTTGAGAGAAATAAACATATATTAAAGGAAATGATAAATTTTATGATCCAGTCTAAGGGATAATTCCTCATTTGGGTGTAATCCATTAATTGTGCAAATTCCATAGTTAATTGTACTCCCACAAAGGATTTAAACTAGAAATTGCACCAGATGTTGCAAATGAAACATCGTAAGTTATAGCATATGAAGATCTAAATGTAGCCCAGATTGATTGAAAGGAAAATATTGTTAAAGAAATTTTCTACTCAATGCACAAACCTAGAATCACACCATACAACATGTTCAAAAGATAGCAAAGCATTTTGAAAACATTTGCTTCTTCATATTAGTCATAAACAAAAATAGGGGCTAGGAAAAATATGCCTCAACATGCCAACGTTAATCAAATACATTTAACATTTAGCTACTAGAGGCTGTCTTTTTGTAAGAAAATCAGAAAAGTAGAAATATTCTCTTATATTGATAATTACTTGTGATATTCTTATAGCCTTCTTAACTTTTATTTCTTTTATCTTCTTTTCATCAAGCAATCATTGAATCAAAACATGAAGATCAACGACACCAGATATAGGTACTCAGCCAGGGCTAAAACCCCTCTATAAGGGAAAACCCAATCAAATTGTTCCACTAATATATTCAAATCAAGTTGAGACAAAACAAGACCTTAGACCTAACCAAAATACCTTCCTCACTCCACCAAGTCATTTCTCAAACTGTCCTTCCAAACTTTAAACATCAACTGTAGCAATATTGCATCAAAGATATAATTTTGACCCTATTGCTTTAGAATTTAGGCACAGCTTCAGGTCTGCAATTTTGGCTCTACCAACAACCCAGAAACTTCGCACATATGGTAGTAGAGAGAGAAAATTATACTTCTTTTGCTTGACAAAGACTTCCTTCTCCTTCGCGAGGTTTTTCTCCTTGTTCTTAGTGATTTCGCTCTCTTTTCTTCCTCCAACTACTACAAATCGAATTTGCTTGAGATTGTGATTCAGGTGAGGTCAAATTACATCCTTTATATAGTGGTTTTTGTTTTCCAATGAGGCCAACTTGTCGAGGTTGAGGCTGACTTGGTGGAGAGGCCTAAAATACCTAATTTACATAAAAATAAATGTATTTCTTGATAGATAAAGCCCAAGAAGGGTCTTTTAAATGACGACTAGGACAAGGACTCTTAACACAAACCCTAGAAGCCTACAATGGAGGCTTTGAACTAAAAATCAATGACCCAAGCATGAAACTGATGCTTTAATAAGTTAATTTATTTTACAGTAGAAAAAAATTCTTTCTTTTGAAAAATACATTACATTATGACTCAAATATAATTATGAAGACTAACACTAGTTACATTCCTCAACACTCCCTCTTAACTGGGTAGGTATTCATAATTACATATATATAGAGGTACATGGAATATCTCAAAACGATATGTTATATGCAGAGTCATAACACACACAGTGTTATAGATTAGATACCTAAACAGGGTACTCTAATCGGGTGGGACTAAGGTGTACTCAAGCTTTAACCACTCTAGGTACCACCAGGCTCTTAAGATGTAACACCAACCTAGGGATCTTGGCTTGTATCCAAGGTTGGAGCTCCATGACCAATGCCACCCTCCCTACTTCGGGATTTAGACATCAACACATAGGAAAGTGAGATGTCCTCCCAAGCATCTTGTTGCCCCAAGATGATTTATCTCTCCTAATCAACTAAATTAGATATATATCCACCATTCTAAGCATGCTTCAATTGTTCAAATTTTTATGGAGAGATCCTGCATAATCACAACCACAATATACAAATAACATTCATTCATGACAAACACATAACCCACCCAGTCTGAGGGGTGAACCATGCTCTGATACCACTCCATAACACCCTCGTCCCACATCTACCCAAGTAACCATCCAACCAGGGTAAATATGCAATGAGAGGCCACTATAATGGGATTCAACCTCCTAGGTGACCTTAAGGAAGTGGAATCGATGGAAACACACCACCCAAGCCTTCCACATCAACGACAAAACTCCCAATAGCCATCCTAACCACTCAGGTAACCAGCCCCTGAGACCAACTAAAGTTTTAGACCATTAAACCCTTGGACTCTCCCTTGATATGGGCATGCATGTGTTTAGGAGGCTTTGGATGCTCCCACAACATGGGTATGCATGTATCCAAGGACTTTTCTGCCCAGTGTTGTGCCTGCATCTCCGAGATTTGAGCCACTTTTTTAGGCCCAGAGCCCAGTTCACTGCCTAGAACTCAATGACACTTTCAGAAATGAATTTACACAATATGAAAATGATGAATTTACAAAAACAAGGACAAGGTCTAGACTAGACCCCTTCTAGCCATGGCAAACATTTCGTCAAACATGTCGCAAATCTGTAATCTATAGGTTTAAACAACAAATATGAGCATAGGGGTCTCATACTTATCTGAGAATTGCTAAGAAGCATTGTTCCCTTGTATCATTAGTTGGATTGTCATATATTAGGTCATAGATACATTGTTCATTCATTTACAAATCAAAACATGAGGAGAGCCATACATCATCACTATCATAATACATGCTTATAACCATCATAATAATAACAGAAATATCAAGGATACATCAGCCATATAATCCACATATAAACCAGTATATTTACACATAAGATACTAAGGAAAGAACCTCTTATTAATGAATGAAAAATCCAACCCGAGATGGGACTACCATGTTCCACCTGACCATATAATGGCTGAGAAAATTCTCTTCATGCATTCACCCCCATGCCATATTCCAAAATAAATCAAACCAAAAGAACCAACCAGGGCATCTCGAGGCTAAACCACCTCACCCTCATCAATATAAACCAATCTTTACCATAATCCATCCTAGATCACTAGGCCAAACAATAAACATGTAATAATAGGAATCACCATGATCTCCACCAGCTCATTAGGCCAAACAAGCATGGATGCCACCAGATTTCTCCACCTACATCGTGAGGAATTTTCCTATCTCCTAGTCTCTAGGGCTTTACTGCAATCCACACCGGATCACTATGCCCTAAACCGAGACCCACTCTCCAGGCTTTACCACATATCCCATCCCAAGATTACTAGGCTTGATGGAGCGCACCCACCTCTAGGCTTTACCCTATATCCTACCATTCACTGGTTGAGGATTCCTAGGCCCACCGAGGCAACACAAAATCTGGATTTGCCACAACCCACAGCCTGATTCAGGGGTCACTAGGCCAATGGCTTTACCACAATCCACAGTTTGGTTTAGGGATCACTAGGCCATGTGTTCTTTCATTCGAAGATCCACCTCACTCAGCTTCAAATCCATCCAACAATCCAAATCAATCAAAACATGAGAACCCCATCACACCATGGCTATCTGAAAATGGAAAGGCTAGGCTGAAAAAATTGTCACACCTGGAAAAACCCATGCCATGATAGCAAAGAACCACATGAAATATCATGCATGCCAAATCTAGCAAGGAAAACACACATGCAAACCAATACCCGCAAAGAATTATGTTATAGCTGCTTGATCTTGCACTTCCTTACTTACTCCTTCCTTCCTCTTGCCTTCCTTCATTTTCCCTTCCTTACTCCAAATATGAGAAAAATATTGAGCCAAAATCTTGCCAACTCATCCTGAGAAGCCTTTTTATTAATGAGACCTCTATTTTCTTCATTTTCCAATATTTTCCTTCAATTTCCTCCTCACATGCAACTTGACCTTTCACCTTCCTTTTCTCCTATTTTCCTTTATTTTCATAAATAAAATTCCAATTAATGCCTCTTGCCTTTCCAAAGCCTTCTCCATTGCCTTTGCCAATTTCCTTAGCCATAATAAACCAAATGAACACCCACTAGGATGTTTTACCCAACATTCAGCTTGGAATACGTGTCCCATGACCGTGGTATTATTTTTGCCTTTATTAACGTTTACATGGAATTTTGTCCAGGTTTGTTATAGAATCCTCCCCCTTTGGGAACATCGTCCTCGGTGTTCAATGACACCTATAACCGACAAGACCATTGAAAATAAAACATATTTCCCATGGAGCTTTATAACACAACTTGTTGCAATATTTACAATAATACACACATATACACATATGCACATTTGCTCAACCAGGAAATAAAAGGATATGATGTCTTCATCCCCAATGAGAGAATCTATAGGCTCACACCTCCACCCTCAAATTAATACCAGATTCACCTCCTTCCCCGAAAGTACAAAATTCACTGCCAAATCCAAAATTACATCAATTTCCAATGCTTCAATCCAACTCTACTTATCCTCTCAGTGAAAATCTCTCGACTCATTATTACAGGGCACACTCCAAATATGAATTTGATTCCATATGGCAATGCTAATGACAAAAACAATTCCAACCTCGGCCTTCCCTTCTCTGCTACACAGTCACTTGGGCAATCCGGTCAGCCCCTTCCATGCAGTCACACACCTTCCAAGTTATGTTGGCACCCCCTATCTCAGGCGATCCATCCCTCGGCAAGGTTTCCTCGCATCAGAAGGTCAAACAACCAAGGCATATACCTACCTCCAAACCATCATATTGGTCATAGCATGCTCATGGCAATTAATGGACATTATTGGGTACCAATGTCCCAAATTGGCCCTGCTCTTGAATGCTTTACCAGCATACTACTGCATGTTCCAAGTCCTTTCATTGATGCTTCTAGTTCTTGTAGTCAATTACAACCACACAACCTAGCATTTCCATGCTTCCTGTTGTTATAGCATCATTCAACACTCTTGTAGTTATGATGCTCTGATATGGTCTTGGGTGGCCCTTTCCCATTTAGACTTGATCATTTATTAAAAAAATAATGTTTTCAGTTCTTTACGTGACTCTGCCCTTACAAAAGAACATGTACATGTGGGTACCATAATACAAAACCCACGTACATAATTTAAAATATGAAAAAAAATAAAAAATAAAAAAATATTTCCTATTTCTTAGGCAGGTTTTATGGGTTTCACCGAAAGCCCACCTACAGGAGCCTATGGCCTAACTGAATCAATTAATTTCTAGTGGTATTTATACCCTCATGGGAAGGCCTAAATCATAGAAGGATATAGGATATCGATATTATAATCCTTTTGTCCCTAGATCAAGTTTGATTTTCCTTGTGCCTCCTGCACTCCCAGTCATAGGAAACCCTTGTTTCCTTGAAAAGATTCCATCCTCCATTATATGACATCCCTTGCACATACTTTAGAGGTGATTTTTGAGGTTTGGGCTGAACGGGTCCAAAGGAAGGTTTCATTGGTGTCGTGATCGCATCAGGTTGTATTCTTCCATTCCTATTTGCTGATATCAATAAAGAAGCTTCGTTTTGTTCCTGAAATGTTATGATCTCATGTTTTTTATGATTTATATGTTTATTCTTGATGATCTATCATGTTTATTATGAACTTACTTTGAACTACTTTCTATGTATATGCTTCTTTGAATTTTGTTGCAGGTATGATCACTTTGGAGGAAGCAGAGGGTTTGGACCCTACAGGACCAACATCAAATGTAGGAC
Source organism: Pinus taeda (assembly GCA_000404065.3). NCBI lineage: Eukaryota > Viridiplantae > Streptophyta > Pinopsida > Pinales > Pinaceae > Pinus > Pinus taeda. The sequence goes on along the minus strand of APFE031714826.1, from coordinate 11,933 downwards.
CTATGGGAACTTCTCTCGAACCCATCTTTAGTAGTTTGTATAGATTTCTTGATTTAACATATGCTTCTTGTTGATAGTTTTCCTTCAACCTGTTGAGGTTGTCAACCCTTACCTTAGGGAAATTTTTCCCGACAACAAAACTAGTGACTCTGCTGGGGAATACAGTCTTGTATTTCCTAGAAGGGTTGTTTTCTCCTTGATCTGGGTTTTTCTATCTTGTATTTTTATTTTCCATTATTATTGACTCATCTAAAATCTGGGAAATCGGTCTGATCTTCTGGATCAAGCCTGTGCTTTTTATTTTTCCATATTTTATGCATATATACACTTTTTATTGTATACAGTCACGTACACAGGCAGTTTATTCCAAAGAAACTCGTGTACCTACTTGTTTCTTTAGAAATAGTCATGTGCACAGATGACTCTGATTATACACAGTCACATATATTTAGGAATATTTGAATTTTTTCATTTTTTTACCTTCAATTGGCGGAGTAGCCTCGTTTTCCTGCTCTTTTAGAGTCATTTGCAGTTTGGAATGGTCTTATTGCTTGCTGGTGTCGGTTTCTTTGTCTCTTTTTGAAAATATATTTTGTCAACCTAAGGTTTACAGTTTTTTGAAGTTTTGCATTCTTAGTTTAGATTTTAGACCTTTTCGTAAAGTGTCTAACTATTCTATGGCTCTGGAACAGTGATTTGGTTCTCAACTCGCCTTATAATACAATCTTTTCATTGCTTCATTTTGCATTCTTGAAGTTGGCTCATTATGTTTCTTTTTGGTTATTTGAGAAGGGTCTTTGCGATTTTGGTTCAGTAAAGGATTTTGGTTCTCTGAAGTCTTTCTGTTTTTCTAAACATTTTATGTATCCTTCAGGTCAACTTGTTCAAGTGCTTTGGTCTCTTAATCACCTTAATCTTATCATCTTGCTAATTGTTTATGGCTTGTGAAGTTTGGAGTCTTTTCACTTGATTTTGATATTGAGGTGAATGATTGCTTTGCCTTCATGAAACTTTTGTCATAAGTCCTTAAAAATAAAAAGAGCAAAAAACATTTGTTTTCTGCCTTTCTTTTCTTTGGTTTTGGTTTTTGGTTTTTTGGTATTTTTGGCTTTTCAACAAGTGTGCAAATCTTTGCTTGAGGTTAAAATTTGCTTCATTTCGGAGATATTTTCTTGGATATTTGCTTCTCCTTGTTTGTCTAATTTTGGCTTTTGGTCTTTGAAAATAACAAATTTGTGTTTTTATATCATTCCATAGAACCTTGCATTTAAAAATTTTAGTATGCATTAAGGTAGTTTGCATTTTAAGCATTTTAGTCTCTTTCGACAAATGTTGAATGTGTGAATGTAAATTAAATGTGTGAATGCGAAGAAGAAGAAAAAAAAGTAATATATATATAATATATTATTTAAGTCCTCATATATCCTTTGTAAACTCACTTTTTCATTGAAAAAATCAGTTGCATTTTCATGTAGCTATGTTTTCTATTGATTTCTTTCATGTCAAAACCATTAGGGGAATTTTGAGGTCTAAAATGGGCCTCCTAAGAAAAATGTACAACCAAAATAAACTTTATCAGAACCAATAGGATCCAAGATGATGATGTCAATCATGGGGGATGATTCACCATTTTTAGAGTAAAAAAAGTCAAAAGATAATAAAATAATAAAATAATTTTTTCCACTCATATTTTCAATTTATCTCCTTAAGGTTTTACTCAAATTTCGAGTGGCAGTACTCGTTGGATGAAAATTTTAATTCCTCATCCAAGGAGTACATTTTTTCATGTATTTCTCATTTTTCGTGTATCAGGGTCCATCACAAATATGCAACATGGTTACTCCTTGCATGAGGAATCAAATTATGCATCCAACGAGTGTTGCCACTCGAAATTTGAGTAAAACCCATAGGGAGATAAGTTGAAAATACGATTTAAAAAAATAGTTTTATATTTTTTCCCTCTAAAATTTGATGATGTAAACTAATCTTATTTTATTATTCCCACTATTATTTTATAATTTCCTTAGGAAGCCCATTTTAGACCTCAAAATTCCCCTAATGCACCATAAGTTGCACTTATGTTTCCCCTGTGTCCTAAATAATAACCAATTAATTAAAATGAACTAGACTTATATTTTTGTCATAGGTACATCAATTAGTCTAGGACATTAAGGCCTTGTAATAGATGTGTGGAGAGTAAACTCTCTAAATCCCCTTGAACTGAAAACATAGAATTTGATTAAAGAGTGCAAATCCAGTCTCGTTAAGCTATCTGGGAAATATATTCTAACACATGAGTTAGACATGAGGACGAGTGAAGACAAGGAAAGAGAGATACTCCCCTCTCCTACATGTTAGATCATGCGCCCACGACTTTTCCGCCTGGCTTCTGATTACGAATTGGTGGCCTTAGTTTCCTTTCATAGGGACCACATAGGTGACTGCGGGTGGGAATCCATGGTACCTGAGACAGATGTCGCATCACTTTCATAGTACTTCTGGAGGGTGCCCTTGCGAAACTCAGGTACTTGCACCGACAAAGGCTATTGTCTATAGGACAATGTAATTGTTTTTTATGCCTTCACTGGTAGGCTTGGGTCGTAATTATCCCAAACTATCTTCGAAAGGTCCTTATCTTCGCTTTTTTGTATTTTGATGTCCATCCTAACCACTCGAAGCGGAAATACTTGGAATTTGCTTGTTCAGTTGTATCTTTAGGGACTTTATAGTGGAGTGTTATTTGCTCTTTGTATTTAGTTGGCTTTAGGTGGACTTGTCTTGTCACTTTTGGACCTTTGATTCTGAGTGACTGACCAACCACTCCACTAGTCTTGAAAGGATTTTGATCTTTCTTTTGAAATTGTGGAGTTGCCTCCTTAAGGGAAAAGGTTTGATTGTGCATCTCTCTTCCTTGAGAACTCATTTGAACAATCCTGTAAGGGAAAGATATATGTATAAGTTGGGTATGGCCAATATTCCTGTGGAGGCCAACCAAGGGACCCCTCCAAAAGGGGATCCTTTTGCTTTTCCTTTCTTTGGAAACATTGGTACCCACTTGATGGCCACTTTGAATATTCTAGGATTGAATGTTGAACTGCAAGTTTGGTTGTGGTGCACTCCAAATATTCCAAATGTTCTTGAATATTCTCAGATGAATGCTTTATTTCAAGGGCATCAAATGGGTGTTAATTGTTCATCTTCTTCATAAGATAAGTCTAGGCTTCCTCTTTCCCCTCCATATTGTAATAAGAAATCTAAAAAGAAGAGAAAGAGGAAGAATAAGAAGAAGAATAGTTCTCGCCATTAATCATCACCAACCTCTGCAATTCATGTTGGAGATGAGCCTTCAGCCGCTACAAGTCACGCTAGGGGCATAAGTCTATTCATTGAAATTCATACTAGCAATGGGTCACCTACCTCTGTGAGTCATATTCATGTTTACTCACTTGCTTCTGTGATTAGGACTGGGGGCACAAGTCTTATCTCTCTTGAGAAAGAGTCATTAACCTCTGGAAGTCATGTTGGAGACTCTCCACCAACCATTGCTAGTCATGTTGGGGGAATGGATGTCGATCATAAACCTAGGTGTAGAAGATTTAAACCTAAGTTCCCTTATAATATCTGTAATGGAGACCATCTTACTCATTTATGCTCTAGTATTACAATGGTACAAAGGTTATGGTCTGAGTATGAAGGTTCTTCTACTTCTAAATATGCTCTGGTTTCTCATCAATCTAGTTAGCCATTGGTTGATGAAGTGGATGAGCCAATGAATTCTTTGGTCAATTCCACTCCTCTTTTGGAGGGTGAAATGCCTAACAACAAATTCTTCTTGATTTATAGTTCAAAGTCTTCTGGTCTAGGGGGCATGTCGACCTCTTTAAGTGTACCCCCTCTAAGTTCTAGGAATGTTTCCTTTGATTGGGATAACCTTGTTGAGCCTCATCTTCCTTTTGTTGCACCTTTCTGAATAAGGGTTAGGGTTAATTCCAAAAATTTCTATCGATGTATGGTGGATGAAGGATCCTCTGCAAGTATTATATCCTCCTCAACTTGGAAAGCTTTGGGTTCTCCAAATTTGTTGGTGGTTGATAGTCAGTTGTTAGCCTATGATAGAATACCTGGTAAATCTATGGGTTTTCTTCCTCAATTGTTTATTACTTTAGGTGGGAAGACTGTCTTAATCGATATGGTGGTGGTTAATCGCCCTTTAGACTTTAATATGCTACTTGGGTGTGATTATGCCTATACTATGAATGGTGTGGTGTCTTCACTCTTTTGAGTGATGTATTTTCATCATAATCAAATTATTGTCACTATTGATCAACGTGGATCTGAAAATCACCCTCCTAATTTGACTTTAGTTTATAATACCCCTTGGTATGTCCCAAGTATTCAACTAGACTTTTCCCCACCACGGGTGAACTATGTGGCATTGTATCCTCAACACTTAATTGCTTATGAGAAGGATCCTTTGAACTATTATTTTCCTTATTGGGACTTGGTCCTGGAAGTTGATTGAGTGATTTCTCCTATGGGGACATGGGACCCCTTGATTCCCTCTTTTGATCCTTCTAGTTCTCATGATTTCTTGGAAGTTGAGTTGCCTTCGCAGGAGGAATTTTTTGAGGCCATGAGTTTCAGCTACCGAAGGAGTCCTTGGCATGAATCTCACAAGGGGCTTGTCCTGAAGAACTATTATGTGTAAGTTGCAAAGTTGTGTGGTTCCCTGTACCATATTTTATATATAAGGTACGTATTTCCAAGTTTTTTATTCTATGACACAAGCTTTTATCTGAATTTTATATATGGGATGTATTAACGTCTTTCCTAGTGTTCCTAATTATGTCTACAAAACTTGGAAGACTTCTCCTTTGGGAATTTTTATGGTTGATCTGCTCTGATAGGTATATGTTCTCGAAATTGGCATATAGTTTAGGCTCTTCACCTGCATTGTGCATTTATCAGTTTCCTTTTCCATTTTGGCCTTAGGATCAACCCCACCAAGATGTGACAAGGAACCTTCTCATTAGTTAGAAGTGTCATAACTTGTGTGATAGGAGCCTACCTTATCTTGGGTGCCCTAGATATTACCTTGTTTTCACTTGGCACCCATGTTGAACATTTTTTCTTAAGCTCGAGAGTCATCTTTTGTCCCACCATGAATTTGTGATGAAGCCTCATTCCTTGTATTCTTCATTATTATTATGGCTTTATACCCTAGAGGCTCCCATGTGTTAAGTCGTACCGCTACATTGCATATTGACTACTTGTACCATGTTGGCCTTAAAGTCGGTTTCATTTGGACTCATATATAAGCCACTTTTGACCATGACCTTTCTTCAAGTTCAAACCGTGCATTCATTAGATTTTCTGTCTTGACACCTTTTATCCATGGAAAGAACATTCCTTTGAGTGTTGACGACCAGTTTTCACCACCTTCAATTGAGCAGAGGAATGTTCCAATCCTAGGATCTAGAGAATTTGTTTTAGAAACTCGTTCTTTCCATTGTACTATAGGCATTATTTTATTCTTTTTAAAGCTTTAAATATGAAAAAGACAAAAAAAAATTATATATTCCAAAAAGAACGGGAACGGGACATTTACTTCCATATTTGATGGCAGCAAGAGTCAATTATGTCGACCTTGATCAAAGCACTCAAAATGAGTCTTTCCTTCATTGGGATGGGACTTAGTTCAACTTTAGGAGAGCCATAACCTTGTTATTAAGACAGTCTTCCTCCGGTTGGTTATCTCTTCCAATCATATGGAGAGTTTATTAATGTCTCCTACATTGCAAACTTATACAAAGTTATTTTATGTTTCCATATAGTCACATATGAGTCGTGATTTTGTTCAATGGAAGTCAACCTGTGTCGGCCATTCTACAGTGTCTCTTGACTCAATTTCAATCGGCCATACCTGGTTTGTCAAGCTATCTTCAGTATCACATCAGTTATTTGGTCCTTTGCTCATGTCAGTTAAGAAGGCCTCCATTGACCTCTTGCTGGTGGGTCTGTTGTTATCGATTTCGATAAATTACTCTAAGAGTAGGTCTAGAGATTCACCTTGGCCCTATTTACATCATTGATAGGTGACCTTGTGCTCAATATTGCTCAGTATCATGGGTCTTTGACTGAGTGGTTTCCCTTGTGTTCTACGTGATCTTACATTATCACACATTGGGGTTCGTGCAATACCTTGGTTTCCATTTGGCTCTATTGGTGGATTCCTCGCCTTTGTGTCAGCTTTCATTATTGGTTGGTTTAGAGGGTTTCTGTTGTGCACTAGCTACATCTTGTGTACTCCGGAAATGTACTTCAAAATGGTTACGTCATCTCTTTTCATCTGAATTCTTTCAAATTCTTAGCTTGCGGAATACACTCGCGCTCGTTGATGTGGGATGCCTTAATGCCTTCCTTCCATCAAATATTTTCTCATAAACTCCAACTCATTGCTCTAGGAACAAGATCCAGAGTCCCTTTTTTAGTGTGTTAGGGTTTGTAGTCATCAGTGGCATACTCCTTTGCTATCGACAGTGAGAAAACATCAATGTCTCCTTATTGATAGATTCTCTCAAGTGTTCGAATTCAATACATTTATTCTCACTTATTAGATTGTATTGGGGTACCTTGACTCTCATCGTCAGTATCAGTGACTTGTCTCGTGTTACATCAATGACCAGTAATCAAACGATTTCTCACATGGTTGACTTCAGCTCATTTATTCCCATAGTGTAGAAATGTATTATCTGCAGTCAGTGAAGACCTCGAGATTGTGTCATCATCTTGGTTCACTTGTCAGTTCCTTCAGGTTTATTCGAGTTCTACCAACCACCCTTATATGTTGCAGTTCATCTCAACAGCATTCTATATGTTGACACCCAAGTTTTATGCAGTACCACTATTCCACCTATATGACATGGTACTATTATGAGGATTAGTTATGCAACATCAATGATCATACATTCTTCGAGCATTACTGACATAGTTCCGATGTGTTCAGGTGTGGCTATAACCGAGCTATCTACTATGTATTCTCAAGTCTTCTTTGTACACTTATGTATACATGATGGATCCACTTTGTACTTGATTAGCGGACATGATTTACCATTTCTAAGCATGGGTATGCTCACCTCAGACACAAGCCTTAATTCTGATTCCTTCTACAGGTATTCAGTGGGATGGAAACTGGTGATTTCCTCTCAGGTTCTCAAATGATATCTCTTTGTACTTAATACATTTCAGCCATCATGTACACCTTCTGACCTCATATATTAGGGGGCATCTGTTATAGCATCATTCAACGCTCTTTTTAGTTATGATGCTCTGATATGGCCTTGGGTAGACTTTTCCCATTCAAATTTGATCATTTATTAAAAAACAATCTTTTCAACTCTATACGCGACTCTTCCCTTACAAAATCATGTGTGCATGTAGGTACCATAATAAAAAACCCATGTACATAATTTAAAATATGAAAAATAAAAAAATTCCTATTTCTTCAGCGAGGTTTATAGGTTTTGTTAGCCTCCTGCTGCAGCAGGTTACTCATATTTCATGATTGACATTTTTTACAGGCCAAATATGTCATACTTTGCATGCTGCAATGCTCCATATTTTCTTAACAGTCTCCAAGCGAAGAAGGCTACTCAAAGTTCATTTAATTGCCTTCCACATTTTTGAGAAGTTATCCCGGTATCGCCAATTTTCAATTAAAGGGAGGTCCAAACAGCTTAATCTTGGCCTCCCTAGGTTTAAATTTCCTGTTTTAGAATATAGAGAATGTAAATATGTCCAAACAGCTTAATCTTGGCAGATTCTTAGATAGGTAGAGAATCAAAGGAGCCCAACAGCTTAATCTGGGCCCTCGGGTGAAATAAGGGTAGTCTGTAGATAGGAAAGCATGAAAAGAAAAAATGGAATGATGGGTCTGCAAGTCTAAGTGCACGCAAATCAAAAGAAGAAAAAATCTTAGGTAAGTAGGTTGGGTAGGTAGTTTTGAGGTTGCTGAATCCTAATTGTTGATCAGTTCCAAATTTCCAGGTGTCATCTTTACTCAGGACACAATCAGTAGGTAGTTCTATGCGAGAAGCTCAAAAATAGGTATAACTAACTCCCTTTCTCCATTTTCCCCCCAATCATTAACTAACGTCCCAAAAGAGGTCAAGATCTGTTTGATACCTCTTAAGTTCCATCATTTTCATAGCATTTGCTTGGGTAAAGATCTACTTTACTCAAAGTTGTTCCATTCTCTCTCTGAAGAATGGTTCTATCCTCTTGTAACAGCCTAAGGTCTCCTGAACTTAGCGCTTTCTTACCATCTCCATATTAACTACTGATATTATTATTTATCTCCCTATATTTTCCCATCCCCCTACTAATATTATGTAAATCATCCCCTATGTAAATATCCCTCCCCCTGGTTGAAAAATAACCATAAGTACCCCTAGGAATTGCTCAGTTTACCTGAAACATAGCAAGAACCCTCATGTTGCCCCTTCAAACCATCTTCCAAATACAATGGACACCTTCCAGAGTATAAAATCCCTTTTCAGGTTATCGGACTACTTACGAAGCCTCAAACGCCTTTCGCACCCACTTACTTACTCCTTCCGACCACAACAAACCCCTTGCTGACTTCCTTAACACTCCGCAGACCATATAAAGCCAGATCGCATCGCAAGATCGCAATATCCTCTCATGCAAGTTATGACCCATTCGTCGCCACCCGACGCGATATCGCGATATCGGCGATCGGCGATCGCAAGCACCAAATGTCCAACTAAAACACCTGCCCGTTCCCCACCGATGCGATATTGCGATCGCATCGGAGAAGTTCATCGCATCACCTTCAGTATCAGCACGTTGCCATGTCACTTCTATACCCGGGACCCACCGCAAGCTGACGTCATCCGCCACACTGCTGACGTCAGCAGCCAGAAAGCTTAAAATTCGCGCAGGAAGAGAAATCGCACTTCGGAGCTCTAGAACAAGAAACAGAGGAATTTTTCGATGCGCGATTAGCGCGAAGCGCTAATGGCACATCGCTACGAGAAATAGGCCATTTCAGGGAATTTTTGGGGAATCTTTTGATTTCTTGGCCCGTTGTGCGCCGAAAAAGCTCGAAAATCGCCCGATCGTGCCAAATTGATCCGGTTTAAAGACAGCAGAGGACCAATGACAGAGTTTAAAGTGTATCAGATCAAATCATCAGGTAGCAAGCATGTCAAAAAGTATCAGTAGGCGGCGGAAGCCATCAATGTAGCGGCAAAGAGTATCAATGAAGATCTTAAGTAGTGGCCCGAAGCAGGAGAACATTTAATACCTTCCAGCAGAGTCAAAGAAAGAGGGCGAAGCCACTCAAAGCCCTCAAATCATAATCATTGCACATTTAACTCGCACCAGAGCAGAACTACAGATCCCGAAGCACAATCATCCCAGCAGCACCGCATCAAGCCTCTAAGGGCCACATTCTAGTCTTTTCTGATTCAGCTGCCTCTAGCGCAGCCAAAAGGGCTTACCTGCATTTAATTCCAGCAACACTTAGATTTTTGAAGAGCTTTTCTAGCAGACCTGTTTAGGTCAATTGTAATGAATGACTTTCTTATATTTTGCTTATATATACCACCCTGAACAATGTAGTGAGGGGTTGGTTGGTAGGTTGGTTAGTTAGTGAGTCGAAGACATTGCTTAATTTTCTGCCCAGCATTTTCTCCAAGCAGAGACCCGCACTGTAACTGTCATACTTTCTATAATCAAAGATTGCTGAAAGCGTGGATTTCGAAACTGCTTGATGTGTTCGATTGGCCAAGGAGTGATTACAGAATTCTTGTGCTTCTACATGTTTCAATAAGTGTTTCTCTCCTCTGTTAATTTTCATGTTTTTACCACCGTTCTGCCTTCTAAATTTCAGGAAAAAAGAATAGCTTAAGATTTGTTTCACTACACCTTAAGTTCAATTTCTGCATTTTTCTATCTTTTCATCAGAAATAGCTATGAGCATGTATACTTAAATGATCTTGTTTACGCTGTTTCTTTCACATACGAATGAGAATTTAGGAATTCTTAACTGCTCCTAGATCACCATTCATCCATTTCTCTTCTTTTTCAGCATGATGAAATGATTCTCCTTTGCCTTTCATTCCTGATTTCCATCATTCCATCCCTTCGGTAGCTTGTTAATTGTATCATGTGTGGCTATCTCGCTCCTTAATCCTCTTGTGATCAAGAAGACGCAATAGCAAGCCTTAATCCATGACTCCACGCCCAATGGTTTGAAACTTATCACACCTTACCTTGCCTCTTCGCTTGAGATTCCTACCTTCCATCCAAACACAAACAAAAACCCCTGAGCCAAAATCCAGCCTAAAATCATCAACAAATTTGAATCATTTAAGAGAGAGCCCTCTCTGATTGCAGGCGGGCTAGAACCTACAATCCAAAGATTGGTTTGTGGTTACCTCGACCGTATCCCTATAAGGATCCTAGGGACAACCTGAGTGATGACATAATGGCGACTCCACTGGGGAACTGAGATAAATTCATTAAACCAGTCCGCAGCCCTATAGAGGAAGAAACCGACCTGTGAAGGTCTCGGTCGACCTGTGTTGTTGCTATTTTTAGAAAAAATCCCAAAAAATATATTAGAAGCTGGCTCCTAAGAAGCAAACGCATAATACACGATCAAATCCTGATCCAAACAGCCCAATTGTTATTTAAAATCTGAATTTAATTCCTAAGATCATTAGAAAACAAAAGCAAAAAGAATACCAAAGTGCTACTAGTCCTGGAACAGTTCAACCAATCGATGTACCAACCCCTATCAAAGTTTTATTCCGGTCAACCCCGAGTTCCCCTGGCTCATCACCCCCTTCTCCAAGTAGCTCCTCTACACCTCTATCGCATATTCCTACTACCAATACTACTCCTTCTACCCCGGTTATTCCCGTGATCCCTGCTGCTTTAGGTGCTCCGCTTATCCTCGTCATCACGGCTAGATATGCACCATTAAAATTACCTGCTAATCCCAGGGCTATGCCTCAGGACTACTGTGGAGCACTTGGAAGGTATGCTTTTTGAACAGCAATCTAGTGGTTTTCCAATAATATTTCTAACCTTTTCTGCATTATAAGTCTAAAGAATATAAGGGTTTTGATAAATTGTGTGAGAATGGACAAACGAAGCTCAATCACCAATAATTGATGTTTTCTATGCAGAAGGACGCGGAAACAGGGGATCATCGAGCAAAAACAAGAAGCGAAGGGAAAGCAACTGCTGTCCCATCGATAGGAAACCGGATGCGGACAAGATCAAGTAAAATTAGAGTCGAATAATCCAGGAAAAGAACGCAGGACACTGAGACAGAGAACGCAAGAAAGGAAAGAGAAGAACTGAACGATTAGCGAATCCCTCAGGATCTCTGATCCTGAGGGATCGTTGCTTTAGCCTATCTTTTGTATCTAGACATCTCCGTCATTTCTGTTATATAAAGATACCACGCCATCGAGCGTAGGGAATTATTATTGTAATTACATGATTCAGAACAACTTTGAGCATTAAGTTTTGCTAAGCCCTGATTTTGTGTACCTTTGTTAATGCAATCAATATAAAGGACTTTGTGTTCACTTCGTTTCTGCATCTGAAGTAGCTTTAAGCAGTGTACCATTGGTAGCCAAGGGCCCAGCTCCGACGGTCACTCGCTGTTGTATCATACGGTGATTGGTGTGGTTTGCTTATTTCTTTTGTTTCAGTAATCTGACATATCTTTTATATGATAGACTATGCTTCTTAGTTAATATCTGAATCTAAATAAGTTCTCTAACTCACGTCTCTGTGTTACATAAAGTGAATCTATTCGAATTGCATCCATTTCTATAACAAGGTATTAGTATGAATGGTATCATTATTGGATTCATATAAAATAAGTGTTT
>APFE031714825.1:160940-227267 GCA_000404065.3 Pinus taeda | reverse complement strand
ATATATATATATATTCGAAATCCTCTAACTGCGCCTCCCCGGCAACGGCGCCAAAATGTAGTGGCCAATCTAGGGTGCTAGATTAGACTAGATTTAATATCAACAAAGGTAGGTAAACTTAGAGGCATGGTCTAAAGTCTATAGACATAAAAGGATCTCATCTACCTAACTAAGTGTCTACTGTGACAGGCTACAGCACTCCTTTTCAGGAGATTGAAATATGTTTCCTCTCACACCTTAACACTCATATCATCTAATTTATCTAATTGTTCTAAAGAAACAGCGCGTTGCTAGACTGAGTTTTCAACCCTCTTACAAGGATATTATCCACAAAAGCTCTTTCCAACTAACACACTATGCATTCATGAAAATCAAAAGCTCTTTTAAGCACACTGAAATTTTAAATGCATGAAAACAGAATCCACAGAGATACTTCGAAATCTAATGATCAATCAAATCTTTTACAAGATATTGTTCAATGATCTAGCAATCGAATTCTCAAGCTATCACCATGAATATTATTTGCAAGAACTTCTAATCAAATCAATAAACTCACAGGCAAGGAAATAACATTAAACGCTATTCACACTATTCAGATTTGAAAACGCTATGGAAATGAAAATAAAAGTATACCAATCTCCACGTAGGGCCCGTCCACGCTTCAATGGCACACTTAGGAAACTTCAAGCGATGAGAATGTTAATGCATAAGCACTGTAAGGTAAAACGATGATTGTAATTAAGTTCTGGAAGTCGAATCACATGCAAGAGCAATGTTCTGGAAACAATACACAAGAATAATAATCCATTCTGGACAATACAATACGCAGTCTTTTATCTGCTTGTCTCCTATCCTATATTCACTAACTTTCCCTCTATAATCGAATGTACATACATTATGTAGATTTTTCTACTTTTACAAAAAGAGTGATTTTTGTCTTTTCTAAGCTTAACTGATTTCCAAAGCAAAACAAAATCAGTTTGGGAAACTCTGGCTTTTTGCTGCCTTTGTGACCAAAAAGGTTGGGTTTGACCAGCATTGACCATGTATCCAGGAGCTTTAGATTTGTTGTTGAATAGATCTTTCACCATGTATGTACATTCCAGATCACGTTCCTATCCTTTGTTTTGATTTTCCTGCCATGCCACGTGTCACATCATAAACCATTTACAGGAAGTCATTGACATCCTGTAATTTTTGTTGAAATTTTCTAATTTTTAACATAAAAATTCACAAATTAAATTTAATGTAAATTAACAACTATAATTCTTTGATTAATCAATTTCAATGGACTATGAGGGGTTTATGGGAGAAAAATATAGACAAAATGATGGATTTCTAGAAGAAAAGGATGGCAATGAAATGGTACCAACACACTCCTTCGATATTTTTGCCCCCCTTCATGACGATCCTTGACCTCCCGATCAACGCAATCAACGAATAAGAATTTCCTGTAACGTGTGAGTCTGATAGAAATGGGGTGAAAAGAATAATGGTTCCCATCTGCCTGTCGTCAGCTGCCATTAGTGGCATGGTATAAATGGAACCTAAGCATCATGATCCAACCAAGAGAAATGATTTATTTAAGAGGCATTTTTCTTGATGGAAATGGTACACGGAAGGCTGCATTAATGGAATACGGATTTGAGTCAATGAGTACGTATTATCTAAATCCGGAAAATCACAGCCACATCAACGTTGGAGTCAATGCGATGCCATGTCCACAACTACGCCAAGTGGTTATGATGTAGCATTTCACCCATCCTACGTGGAGTCCAGCAACAACACCGTTCCAAGAAAAGAGGAATGATTCGCCAGAATCATCCCTGTTTCGACATTCAGTTGCAAACTAATTTTATTCATGGAAGATTATTATGATTGATGATCTGCCTCTTGTGTTTTTAATTGGCTAATTAAGAGTCCCAAATTGTAATCTGATGCATATATAATAGATTGCCTGGAGTGGAAAGTAGTTAGCTTAATTACTCATATAATTGATTAAGAGAGATTTAGAGACAGGCATAGGGACTGAAGGAAGCGCGAAAGGGAGGAGAAGTTGTCCCAATGTAGCAGCACGCGGATTTTAGTTGTGGGTCACTTATCCTACTTGCTGGAGTTAAGCCGATGTCTACATCATATAAAAGATTGTTTTCAGGAGTTAATTGAAACGATTTTAATCCATGAACTATCTATTTATTTTCTGCATCTAATGGTGTTAATTTTTGTGTGAACCAGACACTCAAAGAGGGTGTGATCTGGTTGGGTTGGCCGCGAGACCAGCTCGACACGCGCTCATATTTTAAACTAAATAGCATTTCAATTCTTATTTTTTGTGTGAATTTCATTTGTTTATTTACAATTTCTTTCTGCCTTCAATTGATGTTATCTAATTTGCTGCAAATTTTTTATTTCCAGTTCTAGAATTAATTCGATTTGCCGCAATCTTTTATTCTCAGTTTTAAGGTTAATTTGTTGCAAGTTGTTCCTCTACACAATATTTCAATTTCTACATTGTTAAATATATTTTCACTTGAAATATTTTAAATAACGACTGCATCCTCTAGATTATCCGAATTTACAATATTGGCTTATGCTGCAACATCCTGTCTTTACAAGTTTTAATAAGAAATCCTCTACTCTAGTTGAGAATCAACGGGTTTGTGCTTTGATCAATTTCACATTATGCATTTGAATAATTATGAAATGGTGAAATCATTTAATCATTAACTCGTGCATCATTAAGCAGCGATCACATATAAGTTTATATTATCTAAAGTTGTGATTCTTATAACGCAAAGCCAACATGTATAAAACGGAAATTGCACTACTATAATGTTTAATTGGTATTGTAGATGCCCTTTAACTTCTAGACAATTCTACATGATTCATTTTCAGGGACAAGGAAGGCGAGAGATTCATATTAATTTAATTTCTTTCATAAGTTATTTACACAATAGATTTACTTGCCAATGCTTTCAACTTAATTTCACACAGAATTAGTACATGCATAATGATTTTGAATTGCTTTTGAATTCCTTCCAGCATTTACAATCTCTTGATATTGTGTCAACATTGTTTGGTTTCCAGTTATGATTTCCTTTTTGAATTTCCTTTCCCATTGTTAATTGCCTTTTATTTCCCACATGATTTAATTTTTTGGATTGGTTTCTCTCAAATTCTCTTTTAGTGCAGGATTTCATTTATTGATGAGATTAATACGCAAGATAGACTAGCATTTGTTTTGCAGGTTTCCAGGGGCTTTCTCTGGCATTTCCAGTGCTGCGTCTCAAAGTTTACGAACTTTCTGGATTGACAAATTAAATGTTGGTACATTTATAAGCTCTATACTGTGTTAGTGTCAGTCTTTCCAGCCTTCCTCCAGTGATCAAATATGCTCTTACAAAGTGGTCTCAGAGTGTCAAGGTCAAATTTTGTCATTTCAGTGAGTCTTTAAGCAAAATTTGGTCACTAAGCATTAGGTCTAGGGGTTGATTTCACTCCTTTCAAAGTTGCCCAAATGTCATTCTATGTCACTATTCAGCTGAGTCTATCATCATTCATAGGGTTTTCTTCATCATGTCAAGTTCCATTGGGTCATTTTACAGCTTGTTCTTGCTTCAGTTGTGCCTAGGCAAGGTTCATTTCCCTCTCCTAGGGTTTTGAAGGCAATTTCTCTTGAATGGTCAAATCATTAGCAAAACTTATATCCAGATGTTCATACACCTTCCCCTATCCTTCATGTACCTTATCAAACACTTCCCATCACTGAGATCCCCCAAATTCTTCATTTTCACTCAAACCCTAGTTTCTTGCCACAACTTGGCAATTTTCTAGGCTAGGCCTGTGTTTTGCCCTTTTGGACCACTTCCCCTCACTCAATCTCTAAGATTCCACTTTCCCCTACTTCCTAACATCCCTCCCTACTTCCTAAAATTTCCCCAAGAATTTAGAAGCCCTTTATCCCCTTCATTTCGCTTCATTTCAACAAAATTCCTTGTTTCACACATCAGCATAAGTTTTACTTAAAAGATGTTTTAGAGCAATAAAAGATGAATTTTGGAAAACTGAGAGAGGTTTTTGTCCAAAATAGGCCAAGGACTAAACACCTCCTTCACCTTTTACACTGGTGTCATGGTTTTATAGAAATGTCAACAATACAATTGTCTCGGGAGAATTGATGCACCTTTGAAGTGACCTTGGGTAAATCAAGTTTTCTCCTAGCTTGGTTGGCCAAATAACTTTCTTGATGAGTCAAAGGATAACTAGACAAAAAGATATTTCCAATGAGCTATCATGAGCTCAATTTAGAGTTGAGGAAGGCATTCAAAAGTTGACTGCAACAGCACTCTTCCTTGAGGCAGCCTCATTTGGCACATTTTGACCAGTCTTGGGAGATTTGACTTTTGACAAGGCAAATGAACTCCAAATTGAAAAATTCTAGTTGGGTTGGAACGTAGACTCAAAGACCTTTCCAACGAGCTATCCTACACCTGATGTCAACACCAGGAAGGCCTCCAAAAGTCTCCTGCAAAAAGGCGCTATGCACAGGCTCTATGCGCCGTGCGCCTCAAGCCCAGTGCGCCACGCGCCTCCCTGTGTGCCGCGCGCCTCGCGCGACGCATAGGATTGGGAGGTCCAAATGAAAAATGGCTTGCATTTTTGTATTTTTCATGAGAAATCATGAATTTTGGTACTTGGACAAGAAATTTGGGCAAGTTTTGGGTCCCCAAAAGGTCAAAAAACATGCAAAAAATTACCTCACTGCCCCTTTTTGGACACACAGGAAGCAGTCTTGGGAGAATGCACTTTTGGAGGGGAAAATGGACACCAAATTGGAAAATTCCACTTGGGTTGGAAAGTAGACTGGCAGGGCTTTCCAACAAGCCAATCTGAGCTCAATTTGGACTCCTACAAGTGCCCCAAAAGTAGGCTGAAAGGTGCGCGACGCATAGAGCTCAGGCGCGCGGCGCATAGAGATTTTTGGTCAAATTTTCACCTTCCAGCTCAGAAATTCGGCCAGTTTGACTAGTTTTGATTTGTGATGTAATTTTTGACTTCTCTTGATGTAATTGATTGAACATGATGTAATTTTGACACTTAGATGTTCTAGAAGATTCATTCACCAAAGAGTAAATTTAATAATGAATTGGTTTCTACCTTATAGAGGCAATTGTTTTGACTGCCTAATTTAGTGCTTGTTTAAGTTGGTTGAAACAACTCCTTGGGATGATGAGCTCGACCCTAAAGGCAGGGAATGGGTTGGCTTGCCTATATTATGTATTTTCTCAATCATTTTAGAGGTTGGGAGATGTTGGACTCTTGGGAAAAGCTTGACACTCTATTTGTACATATTTTATCTGCATTTTTGGCAAAGGAAAGACCAGGGTTTTTCAGCACTATTTGGGATTCATGTGGCTTTATGTGTTGATGGTGTGCTTCTTTTAGTATTTGTAAGTTGTTTATGTGTATCATTTTCCTTCTCTTATCTTCTGCAATTGAACAAATGAAGTGTTAAGGTAGAATCCATAATTTGTTATGCTATGCCTTTAAGTTTGTTTGATTTTCCATGTTTTCATCTATTTATGGAGAATCCTTGAAATTTTATTGCTCTCCTTAACTTCTCACCAGTCAGATCTAGCCATTCATTCTCTCTAAAAGCATCAAGACAATCGCCTACCTTGCCCTAAGTAGACCTCTGCAAAAACTGTGCCTCATCCCTGCACCCAAAATTGTCTTTCCCTTGAAATTCAACTAAACTTCAAAAAATCAATTTCAAACTCCTTGTACTTCATACCTAGCCTAAAATTAGTTATCAATTTAGTCATCTCGAGCCTCATTGATCACCTTTAGCCGAGATTGACCCGGAGAGAGCCCTCTCCTGTCCTCGTAGGGCTACCTACAAGGCTAAGCGTGGTTTGATGTAGCCTTGAGTTTTACCTTATTTCAGCCTAAGGTATATTTGAGAGCTAACATACTGCACCCAACAACTATCATTAAAATCCTTCTCAATTTCATTTTCAGCTAAGATAGAAGCTATTGTTTGCTGAATTTTTTCTTGATTTGGACTAATTTCTTCGTGACTGTTAGGATGCAGATCTATTTCATCTTCAAACAAAGAAGGAGGTGATGTGTTCTTTGAATTATCCTTTGTATCAAAGCATCTAATCTCTTTTATTTTCTGTTGGGAAGAAAATTCATAAAGGGCCTCTATGATCTCATAATTCAGACACTCTTCATCACCAAAATCCTCTTCAATGTATTGAATAAAATCTTCACAATATTCACAACAATCTTTGAACAACAAGAATAAACGATGATATTTTCCATAAAACTCAAAGAATGTTGTGTGGAAATCTTTAAGAGAGTATAAGCTACTTGGCTTCAATCCTTCATACCATGATCTTGTTTTCCCTTCTAGGGTAGCCATAAACATTTTCATCAAACAATCCTCATGAAACCTAATCCTAAGTGTATGTATATGCCAATGAAATTTTATTAGATGAAGAATAGCCTCATCCTCATTTCCATCTATGAATTTTGGCAAATA
Organism: Pinus taeda; assembly: GCA_000404065.3. Taxonomy (NCBI): domain Eukaryota; kingdom Viridiplantae; phylum Streptophyta; class Pinopsida; order Pinales; family Pinaceae; genus Pinus; species Pinus taeda. The sequence goes on along the minus strand of APFE031714825.1, from coordinate 220,720 downwards.
AGTTTTCCAATCTATGCAAGGTATTCGATTTGGAAAACCATGAATGTGAGCACGATTCATAGGAGCATATCTTCTAACAATTGAATCCATCTTGAGAATAATAGATGAACTAAGGTATCCTTTAGGCTATTCATTCCTCTACAAGTGGAATCACCAATAAATTCTTGATTTTTGGATCCTACTTCCAGTGGAATATTTGAATAAGGTTGGAGTCGCTATGTGAATTATTTCAGCATTCATGTGTCTGATCACTATCCACCATCAGCAATTAGATCTACAACTTGAACAATCATTCCTGAAGAAGATGAAACCTTTCATTCCCTGGAAATGATGCAAAAAATGTTAGCACTCCTCAGTGTCCCAAGGTTGAGAAAGGAAGCCAAGGAGGTAACCTCAAACCTGTTGGCATTATGATACAAGTATTGTCCTTGATCGAAACTCTACAGGTCAACTCAGTTTTGATAAGAGGCTAACAGGCATATTCAGTGGCAACAGGGAAGTGGTACAGAGGATCAGGAAGATGGAACTAAGGTCTATTGATCAAAATAAAGAATTTGAAGGAAGAAGATGATGTAAGAGCAGTTTAAGAGATACATGCAAGTTCACTTAGTCCAAGCAGCGTATACATGCAGGTACTCAGAACAGAAATAGCGTATAATGTACACACGCACTCCCACAAAAGGCAAAGCACGTACATGTTGAAAACCATGGTTTTGGTCTGAGGTATTTGGTCCAAGGTAGCTTTGGACCATGATATTGACCCTAGGTATTTAGTCTGAGGTATTTTTTCTGTGGTATTTGATCCAAGGTATTGGTCCTAAGTGGATTCGGTCCATGGTATAGAGAAAGGACAAAAACTATATAAAGAAGAGAGTATCATAATGTCAGATGTGCGAGTGAATAAGATTCTAAGGAATACTTCTATCTAAAGTATATTTTATGTTGCAGGGTTATGTTTGGGACTAGATCTGAAATATTTATGTGCACCTTGAGTTCAATATTAGATCAGGATCATGAGACCTAAAATGACTTATTCTTGAATGACCTGATATTGGTTGAGGCTAGATCTGATGTTTTGCGTCTGTTTTATTCATTATCTACCATGATCTGGGTTTGTTTGAAGTCTGGAATTGCAGTAAAGTTCTTAGTCAATATTTGCAGATCTTTATGCAGGTTCGTCTCAGCAAAAGAGAGTATAGATGCAGGTTTTGTTCTTTCAAGTAGCATATACAAAATAAAGGCTTGATGTTTAGAGATGACTGATCTATCAGATCAGTATTGTTGATTTATTGCTGTTGCTATTTTACTATTGTCTGGCAATGAAGTCTTTTTAGATCTGAATGTAAATCTGAATGCATAAGGAGGTTGATATTTGATTAATTGTATAAGTGAGAAGAAGTGTTTTCTGTAGCCTTCCTGTGTAAAGTTATGTAAGTTGACAGTAGATGTTCAGTACACTGTTGGTTGGTACAGTTTGTGATTCAGAGATTTTATAATTCAGAATCTTTAGAGGTATATGCAGGTTGGGCTGAAGGAAGTAGCATATACACGCATGTTTTCTTCATTGAAGTAGTGTATATAGTCTAACACATGAATTTTTGAGGTTTCAGTTGGTTCTGAATCTTGATACAGGTTTCTGGGTTCAATACAGTGTTTTGATGACAATGATCTGATTGTTTTATATTAACTGCATGTTGGTTGATGAAGTTTGAGTTTCTAAATTTCTGATGGGTTATTGATGAGTCAAGGTCTTCATATGTCTTGATATGTGCCAGGAGCATCCAGTCTGAAAATTCATGAAACGTGGTCCCTGGTGGAAGAGTGGAGTTTTCTATTGGTTGGTACCTAAGTACTAGTAAACATATTGGCTAGTACAAGACCTAGGGGGTTGTAGCTCCCTTCTAGTAGAAGCTGGAGAACAAGAGAAGGTTGTAACATTCTCCAAGTAGAAGCCTGCGTACTGGTATGAGTTTGCACCAAGACAAGATTATAAACATATTTTCTTATTATTAAAAGAAGACAGAGACGACAGCAACAGGTGGTTTTCACCCACATTGGGTTTCAACCTTAAATCTTGGTGTTCATGTGTGTTGCTTATGTGTAATGGTTTATTATGTTTATACTGCACATGGTTACTGTTTAATGATTGATGAAGTACTGATGCACTGATTAAAGATCAACATATGATCAATTAACTGAATCATAAGTTTATTGCATACACACTGGTTGCCTGAAAGACAGTTGCGTGTACACGCTAGTTCCCCTCTCTGAAGTAGCATATATAAATCTGATTATGAAAAAGAAAAATTATTGATCTAATAATATTGATTCACCCACCCTCTCAGTATTATTTCCAACAATTAGTATCAGAGCAAGTCCTTCAGAAGAAGCTTTATTGCTTGAAGGAAGATCCATCAAGATGAATAATCATGAAAGCATGGTATCCATCAGACCGCCAATATTCGATGGGAGAAACTTTGTTTATTGGAAATAAGAACCACAACCTATCTATAATCTCTTGTAACATATGTCTGGGAAATTATGGCAGGAGGATATAAATTTCCAAAAACAATTCCTACAGACACGGCATGTAAAAGGCAATATGAAACCAATGCCAAAGTTGTCAATAATCTATTGGGAAGTTTGTCACAATCAGAGTTTGTCAAAGTCATGCAGCTCAAATCATCCAAAGAGATATGGGACAAAATCATTCAGAGCTACGAAGGAGACTCTCGGGTAAAACGTGCTAAGCTTCAAACTCTCAGAATTCAATATGAAACTCTTAAGATGCATAGTGATGAGAGTATAGCTATTTACTTCTTAGGTATAGATGAGGTTTTTAATTCTATGAAGAATCTGGGTGAAGAAATAAAGGAGGTTACCTTAGTTGAGAAAATTTTGAGATCCTTGTCCGCTAAATTTGAATTAAAAGTGTCTTCCATAGAAGAAAACCAGGATCTGCAGAATATCACTATGACACAGCTTCACAGAATCCTAACTTCTTTTGAGATGAGAAAAGGAGGTCCATCAGATATGAGAGAAGTCGCATTTAAAGCTTCAGCAAAAGGAAAAGAAAAGGAAGAACACAATGAATCAGGACACATTTCAGAAGAAGAATATGAGGTAAATTTTGTTAAGAAGCTTCAACGGGGTTCTGGAAGGTTCAGAGGTAAGCTACCTTTCAAATGCTTTGCTTGTGGTAGAGTCAGTCATTATGGTGCCAGATTTCCTCATAAAGATAAATATGAAAAAGGAAAGTAATATGCAAAAAGGAATAGGAAACAAGTTGTGAATAGAAGGAGTTACTATACTCATGAAGATAGTGATGGTTTATCTAATAGTGATGAAGATGAAACTGGTCAAGATTACAGACTTCTCATGGGTTATGATAACGATGATTTTTGGGATAGTTTAGAAGAGGATAGTGATTGTTTATCTCATAGTGATGATTATAGACTTCTCATGGATTATGAAAATGATGATTTTTGGGATGCTTTAGAAGAGGAAAACTTTCATGAAGAAATCTCTAAACTCAAAATATGTTTAGAAGAAAAGAATATGATCATACCTTGACATACCAACTTGTTGAAAAAGAAAAACACAATGAAAAACTAGAATGTGAAATTGTGGGTCTAAGAAAATATCTTGAGAAAACAAAATATCTCAATCTTAAATTTGCTAAAGGATCATAAACTTTAAATGAAATTATCAAAGTTCAGTGTTCTCCTATGATAAATATAGGTCTTGGATATACTGAAGAAGCATCTCAATCACAGAAGTCGTCAACCTCCACCAAAAGCTATCTTGATGCAGCAAAGAACAGTGAACAATATGACAATCGTCAGCAAAGGCATAAAGCTGATCACCGGGTAAATCATACTCAATTTTCTCCAAGGATGAATATCAATAGAAGCCACAACCAACCTCAGGCAAATCATACTCAATTTTCTCCAAAGATGAATATCAATAAAACCTACAATCAACAAGTAAATAGATTCGATAGTTGCGGAAACTTCTTTAATGGGCAATGCTTTTCATGTCATAATTTTGGGCACAAAGCTACTCAATGCGTTGCTTACAAAACCATCATGACTAGAGAAGCACGAAATCAAAGGAATGTAACAAGGATCAAGAGAAGTTTCTGTAATAACTTTTCTCCTTTTGCAAATGAAATAGAATGCTCAATTTGTAACAACTTTGGTCATGAAGAATCTGAATGCAAGAGAAAATTTCGGCAAACGCCATTAAATCCCAAGATATGGAGAAGGAAATAATCTCAAACATAAAGATGTGGTATATCCTTGTATGCAGAAGGACAAGAAAATCAGTGGTACATCGACAGTGGATGCTCCAAACATATGACAGGTGACAAAGAGAAACTTCACTCATATAATGCCTTAGAAGAGGAAAATAATGTCTCATTTGGAAATGACACTCCATCTGTCATAAAAGATAAAGGTTCTGTTTTCTTGAAAGAAAAGGTTAAAGCTATAAATGTTATGTATGTAGATCGTTTAAAGCGTAACCTGTTGAGTGTCAGTCAAATGTGTGATCAAGGAAATGAAGTGGTGTTTTGATCAAATGGATGTGTTGTTCATGAGCTTGATACAAGAGAGACCGTGATCAAAGGTACAAGAACTCCAAAAAACTTATACATACTCAAAGGAGGACAACAACGGTGTTATCTAAGCAACAATGATGAAATTGTTGTGATAGAGATTTTGACATCTAAGCTGGTTTCTCAATAAGAAAGCATGCGAGACTCAAGCAGGTTGTATCTTCCAGATGACCAGCGCATCCCAGGAAATGGTAGCGTAAGTAGTAAACCATGTAAATCGATAAGAAAACAGAGTTCACTTATGGAAAAAGAGAGGTTAGTAGTAAGCCTCTTAACTATCATACTGATTTATGTGGACCAACAAGGAAAAAGTCACCTCGTGGAGAAGAATACTTTATTTTGTTCATTGATGTTTTTTCCATAATGTGTTGGATAGGTCTTCTAAAGCATAAATATGAAGCATTTGAAAAGTTCCAAGCCTTCAAAGCTTTGGTTGAAAATTAATTAGATAGAAAAATCAAATGCCTCAGATCTGATCGAGGAGGGGAATTTATATCGGATGAATTCTTTGAATTTTGTGAACAACATGGAATAAAAAGGGAATTCTCCACTACAAGAACACCTCAGCAAAATGGTGTAGCAGAAAGGATGAACAGAACTGTTCAACAAATGGCTCGAGCCATGCTAGATGAATCTAAAACTCCTGCAACCTTCTGGGGTGAAGTTGCATTCGCTGTCGTGACTATTCTCAACAAAGCAAATGTTCGGGTAAATAGTACTCAAACTCCACATGAACTTTGGTATGGTAATACTCCTACTATAAAATACTTTAAAGTTTTTGGAAGAAAATGTTTTATCAAAAGGACTGATGAAAAACTTGTTAATTTTGAACCCAGAGAAGATGAAGGGATTCTTCTTGGTTATTCTTCCAGAAGTAAAGGATATAAATGTTATAATAAAAGAATTGGGAAAATTGTTGAAAGCATTGATGTTGTAGTTGATGAAGCATGCAGAAATCCAAAACTGATAAAATCAACAAAAGATTATGACAATGAGGAAGATGGGGATTACTTTCCCACGTCAAATCAAAATTATATTGAAGAAGAAACCAATGAAGCACCAGAAGAAGATATAATGGTAGAAGAAAAGACTCCATCGATGTATGTTAAGAAAATCATCCAAAAACTCAAATTTTAGGAGAAAGGGAGGCTAGTGTACAGACAAGAAGAACTATTACAGGGACCTCAAGCTATCTAGCATTTCTATCCTCCATCAAACCTCAAAATGTAAATGAAGCATGCAAAGATGAATGTTGGGTCAAGGCCATGGATGAAGAACTTAAGCAAATTGAAAAGAATGACACTTCAGAATTAGTTCCTAGACCTCTTGATAAAAATATTATAGGAACTAAATGGATATTCAAGAACAAGCTAAATGAAAATGGAGAAGCCATTAGAAATAAGGCCAGACTTATTTGGAAAGGGTATACTCAATAAGAAGGTATAGATTTTCAAGAAACTTTTGCACCTGTTGCCATACTTGAAGCCATAAGAATGTTTCTTGCTCTTTCTAGTTTTCAGAAATTTGAAGTATACCAAATGGATGTAAAATCAACCTTCCTTAATGGAGATTTAGAAGAAGAAGTTTATATTGAACAGCCAGAAGGATTCATTCTTCGAAATGATGCAAAACTTGTATGCAGACTCAAAAAGGCTCTCTATGGTCGAAAACAGGCTTCAAGGGCTTGGTATTACCGCCTTGACAAATATCTACACCAACAAGGTTTTACAAAAGGTCCTGCAGATAGAAATTTATATACAAAGATTGAAAATGATAAATTGCTCATTATTATTGTTTATGTTGATGGTATAATTTTTGGTAGCAATGAAGAATCCATGAGTCAGAATTTTGTTGTAGTAATGCAGCAAGAATTTGAAATGTCCTTGCTTAGTGAACTTACCTATTTTCTTGGTCTACAAGTTCAACAAACTAAAGATGGTATTTTTCTTTCACAAACCAAATATCTCAAGCAGATCTTGAAAAAGTATGGAATGGAAGATTCTAAACCTGTATGTACTCCAATGGTAGCAGGATGCAGTCTCAGCTCAAATGATGAATCAGTAGCAGTACATCAACCAACTTACAGATTCATGATTGGTAGTGTGCTTTATCTAACAGGTACCCGACCTCACATCATGCATGCAGTAGGAATAGTTGGAAGATTCCAAGCAAATCCAAAGGAATCACACCTTCAGGCAGTCAAAATAATTTTCAAATATCTTCAAGGAACTCAGGACTTTGGACTATGGTATCCTAGAGATGTAGATCTTACTCTCCATGCATATACAGATGCAGATTGGGCAGGAAGTGTTGATGATAGAAAAACCACTAGTGGTGGTGCATTCTATATGGGTGCCAGGTTAGTGTCTTGGTTCAATAAGAAACAAAGTTCAATTTCTTTATCTACAGCTAAAGTAGAATATGTGGCTGATGCATCTTGTTGCACACAACTACTTTGGATGATGCAAAATTTGCAAGACATTTAGATCACATGTACTCCACCCATCTCCATTCTATGTGATAATACAAGTGCCATCAGTATTTCAAAGAATCCAGTCATGCACTCGAAGACCAAGCACATACCCATCAAGTACCATTTTCTACATGAACGAGTGATTGAACAAAAGGTCAAATTGGAGTATGTTCCCTCCAAAGAACATGTTGCTGATATATTCATTAAACTACTGCCCAGAAAAACATTTGAATATCTCAGACAAAAGTTGCGAGTAGTCGCTGCATCATCCTGTTGTTAAATCTAGTTTTTTAAAGGTTATTATACACATGTTTCATGAAGTATAGTCGTATATACACGCATGTTTCTCTGGGTGAAGAAGCGTGTATGTTTTTCTGACAAGAAAATAGTGGGTTAGACTCTAATATGGGTTCTTTGTCTGATGTTGATGATTGCATTCTAACGATATGTTTTGTTCATTAATTTTTTATCTGACTGACAAAGATGCCTTGATTAATGACTTGCTAACAATGCACATGTAGCACCGGTTCATGGGGAGCATTAGCCTTCGTACGCATTCTGCATTTTTGGAATTATGGTTGTTGAGTCCATCCATGGCTTCAGATATTTATACCATTTGTTGCTTAAGTCATGGAAAAGTCTAGGGTGTGATATGACTTCTCATACATTTGAATGAATCCTATTGGACAAATGATGTAATTTGTATCCCCACTTTGCATGGGATGGATGATATAATATTTATTGTATTTATGTCATGTATAAAAAATTGTTATATCCCCACTTGGTTGGTTGGATGAGTCAAATTTGGTATATCCCCATTTGATTGGCAGATTGATGTATGTATGAGTCATTGGTGATAGGAAGGTCAAACTCACATAGTTGAGTTATAGAGTCATGTTATTCTTTTGGAAAATATTTTTGTAGACTCTACATGTGCTCAGGGGGAGCATGGACGGTTAGTGCATCACAACATGTACAATGATATCAGAACATGCACAAAGAGGGAGTCTAATCAGAGAATTCATCATGTGCCTAGGGGGAGCACGATCAATGTTTATATTCAACTATTCAGATATGACATTCTTCATATCAAAGGGGGAGAATATCTTGGTCCACCCTTTGCCCTTGATGTCAAAGGGGGAGAGTATTTTGGTGTTGCTTGTTATCTCTAATAGTTTCTACAACGTGCAGTAATCAACACCAACATGGTTACCATCAAGTCCAAAGGGGGAGATTGTTGGCATTATGATACATGTGTTGTACTCTATGGCAACCCACTTATAGCAGAACATCTCACTTGTATATGGTAACTAGATGAATATACATAACTAGATGAATCTATAGGAGAGATATTAGATGTGGCAGTTCAAAGGAATCATTTTAGAAGTAATATGGAAAATTACAGTGTAACAGGCCTATTCAGAAGTAATAGGACATTGGTACAAAAGAACAGGAAGATGGAACTTAGGTCTATTGATTAGAGTAAAGAATTTAAAGGAAAAGGTTAATGTAAAGTATTTTAAGAAGTATATGCCAGTCCACTTAGTTAAAACAACGTATACACACTGGTCTAGAGAACAAAGGAGTGTATACGTATACACACACTCCCATAGGAGGAAATGCATGCACAAGTTGGAAAACCAAGGTTTTGGTCCAAGGTATTTCATCCAAGGTATTTTGGCCAAGGTATTGGTCCAAGGTTTTTGGTCTGAGGTATTGACCCTAGGTATTTGGCCCAAGGTATTGGTCCTAAGTGGTTTTGGTCCAAGGTATTGAAAAAGGATCTAAGTATATAAGGAGGAGAAGATCAAAGGGCTAAGAAAACAAGTAATGAATATCTTATAAAGTGTCATATCAAAAGAAAATATACATGCTATGGGTTTCTGATGCTTTGCTTGATCTAGACTAAATATGCACGTGAGCATTTGATGATGGATGAGATCTAATGATGGATCAAGATCATAATGACTTATTATTATTGAATGATATGATATTAGGCTAGATCTGATTATGTACACCTGTTTTATTCTTTAAATATCATGATCTGGGTTTGTCTGAAGTCCAGAGGTGCAACGAATTTTTGAAGTAAGTATTTGCAGTTTTACACGCTTGTTCGCTTTGATGAAGGTGTGTATACACGCCGGTTCGGCTCTTCCAAGTAGTGTATGGCATGCAAAAGAAAAATCTTGATGTCCAAGGATGACTGATCTATCAAATCAATGCTGCTATTTTACTGTTGTATGTCAATGAAGTCTTCTTAAATCTGAATGTAAAACTGAATGCATAAGGAGGTTGGTATTTGATTGATTGATTGTATAAGTGAGAAGAAGTGATATTTGTTGCTGCCTGTGTAAAGCTCTGTAAGTTGACATAAGATATTCAATATATTGCTGGTTGGTATAGACTTGATTCAAATAAAGCTTTATAAGTTGATAGTAGATATTCAATATAATGCTGGTTGGTACAGACTTGATTCAAAAGTTTATGTTTGCAGTAGTTTTGATGATATACATAGGTTTGATTAACGGAAGTAGTGTATACATGCAGCTTGGGTTTAGCCAAGTAGCGTATACACTCTAATGCATGATTTTTGAGGTTATAGCTAGTTCTGAATGATGATGCAGGGTTCTAGGTTCAACACAGTGTTCTAGTGTTAGTGATCTGATTGTTCATATTAACTGAATGTTGGTTGATGCAGTTTAAGTTAAAAAAAAAAAAAAATTGGATGGGTCTAATATGAAAATTGGGTGAAACACGACATTCAAATTGTGGTGTTGTGATCTAGGAGTATCCAGTCTAAAAATTCATGAAACATGGTCCCTAGAGGAAGAAAGAAGGTTGTAGCCTTCTGCAGTTCGGTGCCTATGTACTAGTAATCATATTGGCTAGTACAAGAGCTAGGGGGTTGCAGCTCCCTTCTAGTAGAAGCTGGAAAATGAGAGAAGGTTGTAGCCTTCTGCAGGTGGGTGCTTGCATACTGGTATGAGCCTACACCAGTACAAGATTGCAAACAAATTTTCTTATTATTAAAAGAAGATAGAGATTACAACAGCAGGTGGTTTTCACCCACATTGGCTTTCCACCTTAAATCTTGGTGTTCATGTGTTGCTTATGTGTGATGCTTTATTTTGCTTTTACTGCACTGTCTAATAAGTTATTGATGTATTGGTTTAAGATCAACACATGATAAATTGTCTAAATCACAGGTTCTTTGGATATATGCTGGTTTCTTTAATCACAGTTACGTGTACACACTAGTTCATTTCATTGAAGTAGCATATATAAATATTTTTGGGAAATAGAATTATTGATATGATAATACTGATTCACCCCCATCTCAGTACTATTTCCAACATCTTATACTTAAAGTGAGATCATAATCATATAGAAGTTACCTAGATTTCCAGAAGTCAACCTTTTGTTCTAATTAAACAAGAACCCCAATGAAACATCTTTCACTTCGAAACATATGTTTACTAAATCACGTTAGTAAGTTATATATTTGCTCACCTACCTATCATAGTGAAAAACATAAGGATACAAAATATGAAACTCTTCATCTAAAGTAATGCCTAAATTTTTCCAGGTGGCTCTTGATTAATTTTTTTTTCCACACCAATGTGTCCTCACATTGTGATAGCATTCTTTGTCTCAAGGAATAGGTACAGAACATCTCCCTATACATCAATACCATGGGAATCATTTTATGCTGAGCAAGCTAACTACTATCTTACGTAATTTGATTGAAAAAAATCAATCATGAGCTAACTATCTAGAAACCATATAACAACTTGTAGTTTTAGTATTCTACCATAACTAGCCAAATAGAAAAATAGAAAATCATCGAAACACGGTACGCCATTATTACCCAATCCATTAAACTTCAAGAAATATAAAGAATATATAATTGTAACATTTTCACAAAGCATCAAAGTTTGATCATACATACCATATTGAGATGTGCTTCCATTTATTGAAGGTCTTATGTGAAAATGTAAAACCCAGAAAGTAAGATGGCAGTTATAATAGCACTGAAGATACAATTTTCATATCCTTTGTAAATTTAGAAAAATGAATGCATGTGAATAATGGGACAAACAAACAACTTAAATGGAAAATCATAGAAACATGGTCCACCACTATCCCAATCCATCAAACTCCAAGAAATAGAAAGAATAAATAATTGATTTAGTTTCACAAAGCCTTAAAGTTTGATCCTACAAATTGTATTGAGGTGTGCTTCCATTTATTGAAGGTCTTAAGCGAAAACGGAAAACTCATAAAACAAGATGGAAGTTTTAATAGAACCCGAAATACAATTCCATATCCCTTTTATTATACTTTATAACTTTGAAAAAATGAATGAATGGAAAATAAAGGGGTAAGGAAGATGTGAGGTAAACTAGCAACTAGTGCAATTTTGCATGGTCAACCCAAGGAGAAAATCAAGGGATGAAAGTAAAATGATGTCAACTTTCAAAAAGTGGGAAAAAGAGGAAAACCTCTGATTTTTGAAGAAATTAATACATTGCATACAAAATCCTACAACTTATGAACAACTTGGGATATTTTGCAGGGTGTTTCAGGGATGGGGGTGAGGGGAAGGGTTTCAAGGATGGCTAGAAGTTAATCCCAAATTTCAATGGGACAACCAAAAATATTTAAAAATAAAATAAAATTTAAAAGAAATATAAAATTTAAAAGCAACGCTTCTAGAACATAGTGTTATAATATAAGTAAAATAAAATTAACTGCCATAGATAATAGATCTAATGTAACTCAAAAAAAGTAACAAGTCTTAGATAATAGATCTTAAATATCTTGTCTACATAAATGTTATAACCCTCCCAAAAGTAAGAATTGATATAGGATACACAAACCTAGCAAACATGGGAGTCAAAACTGTGAAGGCAATTAGTCCTCATTACAAAAACATACTGCATAGTATTCAGGCATGCAATGTATAGATAACCTTTGTCTAGGTTTGAATGTAGAACCACTTGGTGAATATTTTTATTTGATAATTGTAACCAAATGGGCACTATTTTCAATAATGGGTATTCAAATGTCCTCAAAACTATCCCAACAGATCTCCCAAAACTCCTTGTTTTTGGCAAGAACCATCTAGAGGATTTGGAATAAGTCCCCAAAACCATCATAAGATGTTTCCAAAACATCCCTTTTTCTAGAAAGAAACATTTAGACAATGTGGGAGAGGATCACACATACTCAGAGATGTCTCATTCAAAATAGTTACATTCCCCCTTGCAAACCCCAAGGACAAGAAAATATAGATGATACATCCTAGAAGTAAGGACAATAGAAAGGATCTAGCCTTGCATAAGGGATAAAATCTATTCACTAGTAGGAAAATTGCACAAATCCATATCCTTTAGATTTTCCTAATACGTTTGTTGCAATCTTACTAGAGAGAATGGATCGAAACACAAAGAAAGTATCATACAAAACTTTAATGTTTGTTTCTTTGTGAAGATTCTTAATAAACATGTTCATTGATCCACTCTTGTGGATGTTGGGATCACGACATGAATACATTATCCGAATGGGATTTACATTAAGAGGCATACAATTCAAAAAATCTAAAACCTTGCTAGCGTTTTTAGCAATGCCATAATTGACATAGTGTATCTAAGAAAACTCTTGGTGTTGATATCTCTGCAGATGCGAACAAAGAGAACAAGACCAATCTTCTGGAAGGCCCCATAAATCTGGCCATCGATAACATTGAGGTCCAGATTCCCCACATACAGAAACATTTATACGAATTCATTAGGCAAATTGTTGTTGCCATTCCTAACAACTTGTTTCTGTGAAACAAGAAAGCTTTGGAGTTGGACTTGTATCTATGTCATTCTCTCTCTCTTTTATAGAACTTTTATCTCTGCTCTCTGATATTGGAAAAAACAAAAAACAAAAAGCACAACCTCTGATATTAAAAATAAAAGAGAATGAAATCCCAAACAAAATCAAAAATAAAAATCCAAAACCACCCTAAAAATGCATGTGAAATTTTAAATTAGGGTTGGGAGATTCATACAAAGCAAACCAACCAAGCCCTCCTTTCAAATCCTTATCCTGAAAATTGTTAAGTTTGTTGAATTTTGAGTTAGATCTAAAATTCTTCATTATTACCTTCTTAGTTAGTGTTGCTGCCTCTCTGAGGTTGGGCGCTTAAAGAGTTCCTCCCCCTAGGAGTTTCTTACCTCCATTTCTCCCCCCTTGGTTTGTGGGATAACCCCACCGCACTTACTTACTTACAAAGAAACATGTATATACACCAGAACAAAATGCAAGCAACTACACGCTATTTAGACTAACCTCAGGTTTTAGTATGTATAGTGTTATTGTTAATGTTAATCTAGAAATAGTAAAGCCATGTGCACTTCCTACAACACCAACTTGAGGTGGAGGAGCTTTTGTGATGGTTTGGATATGGGAACATGTTCCACCCGACCTGGTTCTTTATCATCCAAAAACCCAATAATTAGAAATGGATTATGAGAAAAAAAGGGGAATGAAAATCGAGGTCGGATAGGATCGATCACTACACATATCCCAGATTGATTCAGGCTAAACCTGATGATTGAGTTGATTAGAGTTCAATATGCTCATGCCCAAGAGGACTAGGTAGGTGTATGAAGTTAGGCAGCAAGGAAGACAGTACTCGTTGAGGAAGGACGTGGGTGGAAGAAATCAAATTGCAGATTTGCAACTATGGTGTAAACTATATATTTGACCACCATCCCCCAGGAAAACTTGACACAACTCATGCTTAGCAACCTCATGATGTTGACTCTTGTAGGCTTCCCAAGACAAGAGGGTGAGGCTAAATGCTCATTCTATATGAAAATTGGAACTTGCAAGTATGGTGCAACTTGTAAGTTTGATCATCCTCCTCCTAGAGAAGTTGTATCCAAAGTTGTTGCAATGGATGCAACCACTGAAGATACCTCAGGAGATTATGATAAGATTGGTTCAGGGAATGTTGGAGCCAAAGCTAGAGATGAAAATATCAAATATTGATGAGAATTGAAAAAAGTGGATTAATGTCTTACGTTTGAAGGAGATAGGAAGAAAGGTAGATATGTTCAGGGTTGTAAGCTTTCACCATCAAAATTTTATTTGGGGGATACAGGAAAAGATGTTAAATTCAGGGTTGTAAGGTTTTTCAGTGAAGTTATTATTTGGGAGTTTCTCTGAACATGTTAAAGTTTCCATGCATGCCTAATATTTTAAGGAGCAATGAAATCTATATTTTGGTTGTTTCATCTGTTGTAAGTGGTTGATTCTATGACATAGGGTAAAGAATTTTACAGTGAAGATGTTATTGTAGCTATTGCAAGAATGTTCCAAAATTGAAAATGATTTTGTAGCAAAAATGTAATGCAAACCTAGAGATATAGAGATTGACTCAAAACCACCTACTTTGACTCTGATAGATAATAAACAAAGGGAGAAAATGTAGCTACAAACTGAGTCACTCACCATTTGGTAACCTCATCCCAAATATTTCATGTATACCCCTGAATCAAGGGCTCTCCAAACTTGTTGCCACTTTATTGAGGGAGGTGTGCAACAGGTCGATATAAGTGATTCCTAGCCAATTACGATCTCAATTTCTCATATTATAATTGACAAAACCAAATGGTGACTACTTCATGCTACGACCTTCACCATATTGATCTTCCAATGACATCAATGAAAATAAATGTTTGACTATAATTCTCAATTCCAAAAATACATATAAACAATTGAGGGAAAATAATGGGATTTCCAATTATTCCTAATCACAAAAAGGACTCTTGAATAGAGAAAGACACTTTAGGTAGTATATGGGGGTAGCAAAAATTCAAATTATGTAAACAAAATTTCAAAATGCATAACGAAAATTAAAGTACGACCCATAAAAGCATATCGAATCAATTTTGTAGGTCTATATTCAAGTAGGTGTGAGCAAAACAAGGTCACAAGGTTTATTTATAACAACATTTAAGGTAATTTCTATTTATTCAAAGAGACATGCAAATAAAAAAAACCTAAGATTTTCCTTTCTAAGATATCGACCAAACAAGAAGCTTCAATTCCTTTGGGCTGTGAGTAAATATAGTGAGTTGCAAACTTTATTTCATAGAAAAACACAACTTTCCATGGAAGAAGCCTTTCATGGAAAATTTTAGGGGCTAATGTTCACCCAGTGGGCTAATTTTCCATGATTTTTCCACAAAAAAGATTTGCCAATTTCCAATTTTTATAAAAAATGATTCACCCAAATTTTAGAATATAAAACTATTTTACCTTAAAAATTGCTAACATTATATAGATACTATATATAAAATCATTATAAATTTGAATAATTTTACAAATATATCAATAAACATTTTATAGTTTGCATATTAGGGATTAGTGAGATTCACCAATGTTTTTAAACTTCAAGAAAATTTTCCATCCTTAAATTTTTCCTTGAAGCCTTTTCTCTGTAGGCACAACATCAAAACCAGTCCCAAAAACTCCAAAATCAACCCCAAAAGCCTGAAACAATTGAAAACAAAAACGGAAAATTTGACAAGACCTAAATTAAATCTAATAGTAGCGAAATCCATCGTACCTTCCAAGTTCCAAACGACAATGACGTCATTTGGCCTTTCTCGAGCACTAGAGGCAACATGAGGGTATCATACATATCCCATAACATAAACCAACATAACATTCAATACATAAATAATTTGTCATAATCATCTTCTACAACAACACCATGAACATGAACAAGCGGCATCTCATATTATTCTGGTGTTTCTTTGGTTGCTCTATCTCATCACCAACTCAGTGTCCATTCTCTAAAGGACTCGATAGTCACATTCATTTAACCTATTAAACAAAAAAATATCTTAATATTGTCTAACTCCAGGCCATGCATATGAATGACCTTCAGTAGAGGGAAAACGAAGTTGAGGTTTGCTAGATGATCCACTACCTTTCTATTGCCTTTAACATCCTTAATCTACTGATCATTCTATTCCCACATCAAATTTTTTCAAGGACACATTCCAATAATTCTAATCTATGATCATGAAAGAGTTTCGGCAAGAAAAATAGCAATCTAAAAATATAGATCTAGGAATGGTAATGAAAACCCTAGAGAATGCCCACTTCATGTCAGAACTGGTGGGGCTTGCTCTTGCTTACTTGCTATATGTGTATGTGTGGGGGAGAACCAGGTTAAATAAAGTCTCTAGGGCATTGTATCTTATCTAAGCGAGCAAGCATGTTTAACGTCTCCTGCCTGTTGTTTGGATAAATGCATTAGCCTTCTTTGCTTTATTCACCTCCTTGGCTTCCTTGGCTTTCCTCTCTTATTCCCTTTCTGTTGGGGTTCCATCTGACTTCGATTTTGTGGTTTCCCATTTTGGCATTATTCATGGATGCAAGATTGATTACAACTTGAGGCAGATTCTCCTTTAGCGATAAGCTAATAGATATGAAAACCTGTTGCCTTCCAGCATCCTTGATCTACTTCTTTATCTAGGAAAAAAACTTGTTGCATGCATTTCCCAAGTTTCATTGAATTTGGAAGCTTCCTCTTTAGTCAAGTTGTTAAGAGTCTCTACAGTATTCTACCTACCATCTGCATGTTGTTTTGTATAGACAGCATGCATCTTGTCACCAATTGTCTGAGAAACTCCATTATTCTCAATACCAACAGAGCTATCTTTCTCATGATGTTCTTCTTCCATCACTCCATTTGGACCAACCCTCCTTTTAGATAAACAAGCGTAATAGACACCTCCGGGCCCATAAATTGTAGATATATGGTAGTTGACTGATTGCAAAGTAAAATTTGGGTGGGTCTATGATGACTGGTAATGTTGTCTGATATTTCTTGATTCATCGTCTACATCGCCTAAAACGGCCTCCTCTTCTGGGTGTTCAGCTATGGGCTCGGTGCTAGCAAGTTTAGATTCACATGCTGGAGCTTCATTATCATCAAGCAGCTCCTCAATCACAGGCCCCCATTGGCCTTGTAGCAGTGCCAAATTAAAGGGCCTCTGATCAATAAAAACCTCATTGGAAGGGCCAAGAAATGGCTCATCGTCCAGCATGCCCATTTCCATGCCCATATTCCCCCTCAACCCAAAAAGGCTATAGGAACCAAACAGAGCGTTGTTCGGAGGGCCAAACAAGCCCCCGAATGGGTGCCCGAAAAAAGGATTGTCAAAGGGATCATGGGCGAAGAATTCCTCCACCAAGCTTCATCCTCCTCCCCCTTAGCCAAAGCCGGATTGACGTCGGATTTGCATACTCATCTCCAAACCACAAGTCTGTGGACTTGCGTAAGGTGTTTGGTGAGTTAAATAAATCATAAGCTCCATCTAATGCATATTTAAAATAAAGAATTGTAATTTTAATACAACATTGAAGCCCCCAATTCGTCTAGATGTCAAAATTAAGACTTGGGTCAAAATAGATTTTCAAATAATTGGGTTATATATATTTATAAACCCATATTTAAAACAAAGCATTGTAATTTTAATAGAACATCGAAGCCCCCAATTCATCCACCTGTCAAAATTAACACTTGGGTCAAAACAAATTTTCAAATAATTGGGTTATATATATGTATTTATAAATGCATATTTAAAACAAAGCATTGTAATTTTAATACAACATCGAAGCCCCCAATTCGTCCACCTGTCAAAATTAACACTTGGGTCAAAACATATTTTCAAATAATTGGGTTATATATATATTTATAACCATTAAAATTTAAAAATTATTAGAAATGTAGCCTATTTTACGTTGATCACTTGGAAACATAATGCAGTTTAAAGTTCTCGTAATTTTGATGGTTCAAAACTCAAAATTTATACAAGGTATCAAAAAGCTAATAATTATAATATATGGTTATTATTATTATTATTATTATTATTATATAAGTAAGCTAATAAAAACTCATTTTGATGATAAAAAATGTAACAAACATCCATTCTAAGCCGAATCCGTCAAAGCCCCCTCCACCAAATAAGCTAAAGCCGAATCTGCCAAAGTCCCCTCTAACCTATCTTCCTCCACCATTGGATTGTCAATTTTTTCTCATTCCTCATCCCTTGGATTGTCAAATTTTCCTCATTCCTTATCCTGCCTAAAATCTCACTCATCCTCAAGTGTTGATTCTAATATTCTTATTCTTCTATCACTACTAAATTTTTTACTAAACTAACCCTAACAATATTAATGATTATAATAATATCTCCTCACTTTCTAATTCAAATAGTGTTCCCTCCAATTATAACTCTCTTATTAGTTATAATTTAATTAATAATTAACCTCTCATTAATAACAATTTCTCTAATAATACCCCTAACAATAATAATAATAATAATGAGAAAAATAATAATTCTCTTAACAAGCATAATAATTTGAATAATATGACTCCTAGCAATAATAATATATGTATTTTTATTAATAATAATAATACCTACCCTTAGTTGGATTGACTTTAAAAGCAAACCCATTTTATCTTGAAATGTAAAACAAGCACCATGATCGAGGTAGGTCTTGAGAAATGCTAAGGGTACAAAAGCCAAAGGTGTACAAATTAGGGCCAAACTCCATAGGACTATGGGACAAGGATAAATGCACGAAACTCTTTTTTCAAGATCTTCAACAACAACAGGAGTTTGAAGACATCAAAGATATTCAGACTAATAAATGTAGGCTCATTAAGAATAAAGGGATTTTTGTTAGTGAATTCTGAAATCATACTGTGTAAAATGTGTGATCTATCCAATGTTTCGGATGGTGGCTCCATCCATCATCATGGACCACAGAGAGCCTTGTAGCCTACCACAAATTGGTATCACATCCATCACTTCAATGAGAAGTCTAATGAAGAGTCCTTGACTCAATGTTTACAATTTGTCCCTTCCAAATTTTATCACGTGGATAGAGAGGTTTGTCAGTTGAACATCTCACTGGAGGAATTTAACATCACCCTAAATAGCATGATTGATTATAAAACTCTAAGAATAGATGGGCTTCCCAGTGAATACTACAAAACCAATTGAGAATTCTTTGGGCCTATCTTGATGAAAGCTTAAAATAATTTTTAAGATGCAATTTACTTAACATCATGATCAATTGGTATTACAGAAAATATTAAGCTCATATCCAAATAAAGTGACTCTAAACTAACCTTCAATTTTATTTGAAAATCCTATATAAAGTCGTTTCCAGGAAAATTAAATTTATCCCTAAAATCCAACTTAAAAACCTTTTGGTCTTTTAAGATCCATTAGGAAAATGTTTCCCTATGACACCAATATGATATATGATGGCTATTGATGGTTGAGTTTCCACTTTGAGCACGACCAATATGTGTCTCATCAAGATAATTTCACTGCACTTTACACTTTTTCCAATGACCTTCCAAAAGACATAGTTTGTTGAAAATTCTTTTCACAACCTTCTAAGTTCTTATCAACACATGGAGAGAGAAAAATGTTCCTTACCAGACTAAAATGGGACTTTTGTTGCCTTAGTAGGAATGAGGAAGTTGGCTTCACTGATGTTGCCAAGTAAGGTAAACCCTTTTCTACTATATGGATTGTCAAGATCATCCAGGGAAACAAAAGCTAAAAAAAATCTTCTACAACCTAAAATGGCCAAAGGCACTCCCTTAATGATGTGTCACATGAGTGCAAGACTTTCTTCTATGATGGAATATGTCTACTACAAGATATCTTGCAAACAAGTTGTCTATATGGTGCATTATTTTTTTATCTTAATAATAAGTGTTTTTCAGGGATCCTTGGGCTGATACCAATAGGCTCACTAAAAAGGGCCTTTAACCAATCTATATGATTACCAGATGTATGGGTTCTTTCAATTAGAAAAGCTTGAGAACAATTTTATTCTCAAAACTACATCAAAAAGTTTCTAACCTATTACCTCAGTATAATGGATGGATGTGACAAATGACATTTACATCAGTATGTGGTGTGTAACGCTATGTGAGAAAGAAAATGGTAAGAGAGAGAGGATGACCTCTAGAAAATATGAGGGCATCTAGTGTGAAGGCCCTTGAGAAGATATTAATCAAGATGATGATGTCAAAATTGGATCTGGAAGGGCATAGAAATCAAATGTAGATGGACCCACAAGCCAACCCAATGACCATACTCCTTCAGTTGGTGACAATTGAATGAGATATCTAGGATATGGAAGATGGAGATATTGATTAGGTAACAACCTCAATCAATAGGCATATTGAAACAGATGTCTCCTCTTGTTTCACCAATGACATTTTCCAACTTTAAAACCTAAAAATGTTTGAAACTTGATGTTACCAGGGTTCAAAACCCCTGCGGTTATATGATTAAAAATCTAAAGGGCATAAAAAATAGGGCACAGACATAGAATCAAACCCTGAGCATGGTCTCACCCTTAGAAAATAGATTTGGCATTTGAATCACCAGATAGACATGATTCTTTGAAGAGAACATCTGCACAATGAAGTACCATAAGGTGGCCATTATCAAAACCCCAAACATCATCTACCCCAGGCCACCCCATTGTTGTTGTTTCTTCCCCGTAGGTGCAACGACTTTCTTTCCTCTTGCAAGTGATGTCATGATTCTTAATAAGATTAATGAATACCACTCCTTTCAAATGCTCAGACTGAGTCATAGATTGAAATCGCTGCAAACCCTGAAAAAAATCAATGGGGTTTTGGGAAAAAGGAGTAAAAAAAATTAATCAATGGGGTTTTGGGAAAAAAGAGGAAAATTGATCTCAGAAGGAAGCGTGGAAGCGTTGTCCAAGTACGAGTATCAAGTTAACATGGATTTTTTGTACTTTCCACCTATCACAAAATCTCGCTCAAATTTAATGTGCTTGGAAATATCACTCAAATTTAACATGCTTAGAGGGATTATATTTTCCCTAATTTAATAATAATAGGATGCATTTATGCTTTCATTAAAATTAAAATGGTGTAAAAGATTTTTTATCTATTAATAATAGTCTTGGTGTAAAGTTTTATTTATTTATTTTGAAACATGTAATCTTACAATTTGATTTCCATTTTCAATTTAATTTTAATAAAAATTAAATCCCATGAAAATTGATTAATTTATATTTTGTCAATAATTTGAAACCCTATTATAACTTAGCCTTCGAACCAAAAGCGAGGACATCCATCTCTAGCTGCTATCTACGAATAAATCCTAACTCACCCCTACTATTCAAGGAAAACCATTTCACTTAGAATGACCCATTGGTGGTCCATAAAGGAGTAGGATTTCATTCCTTCCAGATGCCTTTGTGTCTTGGCCCATTAACATGTTTCCTTATGTTCAATGAAGATGATATCTTAGCCAAGAAGAAGAATATTTAGGGCATACTCCGGGCCTAATTGATTAATTCAAATTTCAAGGAATATATTAAAATTAATAGTTGAATTTTTTTTATTTATAAAATTCTATATTAATACAAGTTGTCTTTAGTGCAAGATTGGCTAGCCTTACATTGATGAAAACAACCCCTGATTATCTTACTATTTCCTTTTCAAGTAATTTTTTCCTAGTTCCAGAACGGCCATACACCAAAACATCAAAGAACTGAGGAACTTGCACTGCCCAAACAAATTAGGCCTCTGTAATGGAAGAATAACCAGCTCATAAAGTTCCTACTTAACCTATTCTAATCCTCTAATTGACTCAAAGGTTACACAATATCATCTATATTTATAACATAACAAGCTATCACAACATGTAATATAAAGGAATTGCAATCCAAAAAACATAGTGCACAATCAAAATGAATAACATAAATGACTAATTTGTATTATTGTAGTACTTTTAAAGTAGTCATATTTTTGTTAATAAACTAAATTAGTCATTCACATTAGTCATTTTTAGTTGCATTACTTATTATCTAGTCATATATTTTAACCTGGATACTAAATTAGTCATTTATGTTAGTCGTTTTTAGTTGCGTCACTTAAGATTGCTAGTTTTTGGTAGTATTTCACTTGGAAAAGTTGCGGTGACTAACATTTTTAGTCACGTGGTCACTAATTTCATAATTTTCTACTAGTTTAATGATTGCAAGAAATAAAATACCCATAAAATAAACTTGGATACCTTGAGTTTTGATTTGTTGGCACCATGAGTACTTGGTTGCCTCCTTGCTTTCCTGAACTGCTACATGTTGTGATTGTGATCTTCTTTTCTTTGTTTCTACTGATAAACTCTTTACTTCTTTGTATTCCTTTAATGATGCTGCTTCCTACGTCCTTTATTGACTCCAATAATTGTGGACTTGTGATTGTATACTATATGCATGTCCTCCACTTTCTCCTTTTCCTTCACAAGGAATGACTCCCCTTCAAAACCCAATCCGGTTTTGATAAGTCGAGATCATTGACTATTGAGGATTTCATCCAAAATTTTGGTGCTTTAATCTAACTTTCAATACTGAGATAGTTTAATATTTGCCTTTTCAAGCTCACATCTCAAAGAGGCTAATTCCTCTTCTAGTCTTGGACAATAGGCTTCCTAGTCTTGTATTTGATTTGAAAAATTCTCATTTTCCTTGATGACTTCCTCATGTTGTATCTTTAGATAAATTATTTGCATGTCATTAATCTCATAGATTCTCTTACTATATCCATGAGAGGAAATAGGATATACTAATGCCAATAATATGGAGTCTTCCATAACATCCTTCTTCTCTTCAAAAATGCAATGAGGTTCTTTAAAAAATTTTGAATCTTGAAAATATTTACTTCCATACAAACTATGCAGCTTGTCCATGATTGCTTTTGTAGCCTTGCAGTGTATCACTTTAGCTTCATCATGATTTGATAATACCTTCAAAATGATGTTCTTCGATTTGTCATTAAATTCATCATGTGTAACATATTATTGAGGGTGAAATATTCACATTAAGAGTTAAAAGGTATGCCTCAAAGATCACATTACAAAGCACATAATATAGTCCATGTAGAAGAGAAAATCCATCTACTACAAATCTGCATTGGTTACCCATGATCAACCTTCCAGCAGTGAAGCTACACTAGAAAGAATTGGGCTTTGATACCAATTGTTGGAACCAGGGTCACTACTGAGAGAGGGAGGAGAGTGAATCAACAGTGATAAAAATTACATAACTTTACAATTCTTTCTCCAATATATTGATCAATTCATAACTTAAGAAATAAGGAATAGATCCGAACAAGAAAATTCAACAAGAATCAACACATGAGAGCCATAACATATGAAGTAAACATGCACAATGAGACACAAATCATCACATCACATAGGAACACATGATATCTGGTGGAAAACCTCCTCTGGGTCAAAAACTACCCTTCTTGTGGGTAATTTGCTCAATATTTTATTATATGTCAAACAAATCATTACATATAGAATACAAATGACAACTATTTGAAAGGAACTCTAATCTCCATCTCAGAACTCTATGGACCACTATCCACTTGAAGCCTCCATGACCAACAAGCCTTTCTCAGATCCTATTGGAATTATGAAGAAATATGTTCTTAATACTTTTTTTTCCAAAGCCCCCACTCCACTCCTCTATGCGATTAACATTTCATGGATTTTCAAAATGGGACCCGCGCAACATGAACATCGCAACAACAATATATTTATAGCACATTATCAATACTCTCAATAAAAAATATCAATCACTGAATCAAACTCAAAGCATAGCTCTCTTTCACATCCACACACCATCCTTCACTCACATAGCCTAAATACATTAGCTGAAAACAATATATATGCAAAAAATCAATGATGCAATATAAAATTGTCATATAAAAAAATGAGACATTGCTCTAATCAATCTATCACAATCCTATCAACAACAAATATAATGTTATGAAACCGGCTCAAGAAAAAGATAGAAAATATAGATCAACGCCTTAAAATTCAGCCTCTTCGAGGGGCAACCTCCTTTACATTACATAAATGAACAATTCTTGGATGATTCAAATGAAAAAACCTCCTTTCTATATATAGGAGTCTAAGGAGTCACAATATAAACCAGCCGACCTAACAATAATAATATAAAGCCACAAAAATAACAATAGAGGGATTCTATGGGGCACAGTAATAACAATATGGGGGCAATAGGGGCACAACAATATTAATAAGGGGTACAACTACCATAGTAATGGGGTAATCACTAGTATTATAGGGACCCAACAGATAGTACTGAAACCTCCAGTTTTGGCTTAGAATCTTCAACAAATATAGAAAATGATGTCCTACTTATTGAATGTGATTGTGAATATTCTAAATTTTGTGAATGTAAATATGAATATGGCACAGATTATTTAGATTAATATAACTTAGAAAATGAAAAGGAAGTAGAGTCACCCCAAAAATTAAAGATTTGTATTGCTCACACAACGGATGATGAAGATGCAAAACTCCTTGCAGGTATCAAAGCTCTACTTGAAAGAGAAATGAAATAGAATCTTATGGACACATTTTTTAAAACAATGTTGAAATCTCAACGAGGCACTTCCACTAGCTCCTGTAACTCCGGCAAAAAAAATCCTATTTGTCAACAACGTTTTTGAAAGGAATACCAAATATTTCATATGACAAAATAGGGCAGAAAATCCTAGAACACTTACCTTAAGTGACCTAGGAAATGAAATAAATCTTCTCAAAAAATAAATTGTTGAGTTCAAAAAGAAGATTATAGAAATTGAGAAAGGGAAGAAGCCCGTCGAAGTTATAGTTGTTGAAGATTCTGAAATAGAACCTCTTTTTCCAGTTAGAAATCCCAATGTTGATATTTATGAAGCTAATTATTTAAGTGGACTGAGCTCCATGAAAGTTATTTCCATCCAACATAAAAAAAATTCACGTCATAATAAACCTTGTCATACAAGGAAAAAAAATCTTGAAGACATTGATGGATAGTGGATCTGATATCATTTTTCTAAATATGAAAGGAATACCTACTAGATATTGACACAAATCACACTAAAATAGAGAAATTATAGGGATTGGAGATCATAAGCTAAATATTCAATGTGAAATCCCAAAAGAAACATTATGTTTTAAGGATTACTACATGAATATGAAATTTGTAGTCTCTAAAATCCCCATTGATTGCATACTAGGAACACCATTTGTATCAACAGTAGAACCTCATGGTTCCACCAAATTAAATAAATCAGGATATTTTATAACTATTCTCACAAAATAATATGGAAGATGAGCCCCTCGAAGTCACTCTTACATTTGTCTCATCCCCTAGGGTCTCTACAATGGTTCAGGTTATGGAAGATCTGATGAAGACAAAAAATAGGATACAAGATGTCAAGAATGAAAGTGATAATCTATGGATCGAATAAATGTTGGCACAATAGATCATCAAGGTGTTATACAATATTTTTTCATACTCCCAGTATCGTATGCTCAAGTGTCACACTTTGTGTCATCAATGTTGCAAGTGTCGCAAACAATGTGTTCACCATGAAACATGTTTGGAACATCCTTGAAGAAAAGGAAGAAATCTTGCCTTGAAATCATTCTAAAGAGCTTGTCAAAAACCTTGTTTTTCAATCCCAGCGCTACTTTTATCAGGAAAATCCGTGTTGGTAGCCTCTGGCATTACACATGTCCAGCGCTGCTAGCGCTACTTTTATTAGGAAAATCTACGTTGGTCCTCTTAATGCAACTTTTCCCAAAATGGAGGAGAAGCTTCTCTTACTAGAAAGCTCAAGAACGACGATGTGGTTTTAGGTGAATGAATATTGGAACAAGACCTCCCATTCCTGGCCCTTGATCCTACTTTCACGGATCTATCCTTTGATATGTGGAACTCCTTCCTCTTTTCATGGATTCTCAACTTCCTCTCCTCCCCAATAAATGAATTGCCCACCATCCACTAATGGTTGGTTGTTGGCTAGTTGGTTTCCATCCTAGTGTTGAATTGTGCCCAAAGGTTGCCCATTTACAAAGGAGAAAAGGTGCTTTAAGGATAAGGCTTGGACTTGGAATCTCGCTTGAAGGAGGCTTCCAACATCAAGGCTTCATTGGTTGCAATGCTCCCTTTTTCATCTATTAATAATACAATATATGTTTTCTTTCCATAAATATGTCAATTATTGTCCATTTACTGTAATGCTCCTTGATCTGTTACATAATTTGTATTAGAAAATTTTATGCTTTGCATAGTTTTGTTGTCTCCACTTGATATTTCTTGCAGGCACTCATCTGCATCAACGAAAAAGAGATTGTGAGCTTGGAAGCCAAAGAGTCAAGGTCGACAACAAGGGTATTAACATCATAGAGAGGTAGGAGATCTATCCTCCTTTGTATTTTCTGGTATGAATTAGGAAATATTGCATGTAGTTGTCTTTTTTAGTTGGTAGATCCTCCCATAGGACTAGAGGCATCATTTATGTTCGCATAAAGGATTTCCTGCACAAAAAAATGGGGATTTTGTTGTGGACTTTATAACCCTTCAAGCCTCCTTTGTCTTCGTTCTCTTTTGACAGGTTTGGCCAACCTCTTAGTGATCCATAAATTTGATTGATTGTGGACCCATATTCTGAGTGGCGTATGGTTTAGAGTGTCAAATCTAGCTCTATGTTCAACTTTTTTGATTTTTTCCTAATTTTTCTTGCTCGATACGCTTTTTCATGCAAAACAAAGTGTTGGAAACGCAGATTTCATTGATTACAGTCACGCTGAAGGCCCTATGAGCGCGGATTTTGACCATTACAGTCATGCTGATCCAAAAAATGAGACTTTTTAGGGTTTTTGACAGAATATCTGGAATGTCTTGATCTCTAAAGTCTTTCTCATGCTCTGTGTGCGTAGAATTTTGACTTATTGTTGTTAGATTCTTTGTGGTTTGCAAAAGTTTGTTCCATGTTTAAGTAGTGAAAATGAACTTTTATTGAATCTTTAGTTCTTTAGGTAATCAAATGTATTGTTTTGTTGCTTGCATGTGTTATTGATTTGTTGTTTGATAAGAATTTTTAGTTCTTTTGGAAACCAGAACTAAATTGCACTTTCATTTGTTAAGCCTTCATCTCAAAATTGATCAGTACTTCTAGAAATTGCATTAGTTTACATTCCACTGGAAATTTGTTTTTGAGATTGTCATTGAGCATAGATTACATTGCTTGATGTTGAAAGATGATAAGTACATCCTTATTCATTTGAAAAGAAATAATTCATGTAGGTGAATTTTAGTGAATTAAAATTCATTTACTTTTTGATAGTTGCATTGGACTTGTGGAATTGAAAGATCTAGTTAGGAAGCTATTGTTGGTTGCATATTTGATAGTTGCATCAATGTTTTCACTTCTTGCCTACATTGGATAGATTTCATTGAAAATGAAAGAGTCATTTTTTCATATTAGTTGCATCATAGGTGTGTTCAAGTGACATCGATTTTTGAGCCTTGATACTGAAACATAGTTCAAGATAAACTTTAAAATTTATCTCAATTAACCTAAGGATCATTTGGAACATTAACAAAAACATCTAGAGGTCTAGACTAGAGACGTGTTCCAAGGTCGTTAAACGTAGGAGTTGTTTTTGTTTTCCAGCGTTGCATCCTAGGGGTGAAATCTCGTTCCACATACAAAAGTGTATAGGATCATTCTCCACGTAGCTTCGATTATATCGGACAATGCTTGACACATGATAATTATATGTGAACGCTCTCGTCGAACGATTATGCATTAGAAAACACTACTACAGACTGCACTCCCACGTACTGTCAAGTATATTTTGGGAGTCCCCTATAGATTTCTATCCATCCATAGGTAACCGAGTTTGTCGCCTTGTATACTGATCCAGATTTAAACAGGAACGCAATAAAATACAGAGATAACCATATACACAAAGATGCAGCGGAAATAATACTTCATTTCATTAATGGAAAATACTAAAATATGCTTACAACCGGAAATAGAAATAAACCAGCTAGGGCGATGGTAGCTTATCTCTGAGAAGAGATGTGTGGCTACATCCTCTGAACTGTGTTACAATGAGGCTCGAAGGCCTATTTATTGTTGGGAAAACAATGGAAAAACCCTTCACTTCCAAAACCTAACCCCTGGAAGATGAAACGCCAAATTGTGGGCCCCGTTTTTGGTAAGTTGGTACATCAACTTCCCGGGTCGCGATTGGTCGTCCTTATCTCCGTTTGACGCGCATGATAGCCCGTTGGAAAGATCTCTCCGAGGACTACGACGGAAAAGACGATTTTTAGTCACGAAAAATCGCTGGCGGTAGATTTCCCAAAAAACGTCGTTTAGGGCCTCAAAACGGCTCCGGAAGGTTCAGGACCCGAAAAAAACTGCTAAAAATAGTAAAATTGTGCTACAATTACGGAAACTGAAAAACTGAAAGAGACAGTTGCGGGGGTCCAAATGGGATAGGTGGGTGGCCACCAACATCCACCTGGATCATATACCATGATACACTGAACACACCATTTAGGGAGACTGGTTGCCATATGTTAAGTCCTTGGTTCGCCAAGTTGTATATTGCAGTTTACGGTTGCTTGGTAATCCCTTTTGCCTAGTTACCCCTTTCTTTTGTTTGTGTATTTAAATTCTAAAATCAATTAATTGACCGTGGAACAACATCATTCCCGTGGAAATACTCCTTAGTAGATCTTAGGTTGAGACTAATGGAAATAGTCCCTGAGTCCACCAATCAAGGAAACCCCTCTAACGTGAATCCTATTCTTCTTCCTTCTTTTAGAAATATTGGTGCTCCTTATATGGAAACATTGTCCCTTCCTCGATTTACCATTGGTTTTCGAGTTTGGTTATTTTTGACCCTTATGGTTTCAAATGTCCAAACTTCTTCTCAATCGAGTTCTACTCCACCCGAATAATATCAATCTACAGTTGATCCTAAAGTTGACTCTTTTCCTTCTTCGCATGTTCGGTCTTCTTCCTCTTCGTCTGGTGAAATCCTACAAGTTAGTAACGGGGTGGATGAGAAGAAGAAGAAAATGAATATTAAAAAGAATAAAAATAAGCAGGGTGACAACCAAGCAACCATTTCTATGGATGCAACTAGTAGGGAGAAACCTTCCAATCAACCCCACAAAGTTAAATTCCCTTGCATGCTTTATAAGGGTGTCCAACTTCTTAGATATTGTCCTAGTATTCCAAAGGTATTGGAAGTGTGGTCCACAATCTCACATCGGCCTTTGGAGATCGTGTTGGTGACAAACCATCAACTAGTGATAGTAAGGTTCATGGGAAAAAGGGTAAAGTCAAATTTCCCTCGAAGTTATGTGAAGCGAATCATCTTATTCACCTTTTTCCTCCTATGGATGAAGCCTCAAAAGTGTTGGACAACCTTACATCTTCTCAACCTCATCTTACGTGGTTATCAAAAGCTTTCACTTGATCCTCCACTAGTTGATCAAGTGATTGATCAGAATTAATCTCTAGTCAATCCCACTCTCTCTGAGTGTGAATCCCATGAGCTCAAAATGGAGCTCAAAATTAAAGAAAAAATATAAAAGGGTATAAAAAATGTTAATGAAAAAATGGATACCTACAATATCTAGTGAATGTAGGGATTTTTTAAATTAGGAAGGTGTATTGGATTTGTATTGGTAGGGAGTTAAATAATGTGATTTTTAGAGGTATTTTCCAATATGTAGTTAAATTAGGGGTATTGTTTAGTATGCCACAAACACACGCGATATGTCATAGGTTAATTGGGTTAAGCCCCTGTGGGATTGTCGCTCCCTGTCTGGCCAACAGGTTGAGAGAGCTTGGGGGTGTGTGATCCTTACCTTTGGTAAGTCGGGTATCTCACCTAAGTAGGATTATGATGTAGATGTTCTACCACTTGACTCTTAAGGGTCATTGTTGGGAAGATCAACAAGAAAAGGTTGAATGCAATTTTGTATCTCACTTGTTACTAGACATAGGGTCGAAGATGTATGCTCCCCTATGAGATGAATTGAGTTGAGAGTGTCCCATAGGAGATTCCTCGTTGCCATTGGATTCAGGGTTCATATGTTCTCTCCAATGTGGTTCTAGGTTGAGCAAGGCTCCCTGATGATAAGCTCTCTAACATTTTTTGGGTATTAGCATTGGGCTCCCCACTAGAAAATGAATAGAGGGTGGTAGCTTAGACTCCCCTGTGATATTAAATTACTCTTCTTTTATATTTTAGAGTGTTCAACATATGAGCATATTTACAAAGATAATGAGCATAGTAGCATAAGAAGAGATGGACAAATGAGCATAGATGAGAACAGAATACCACATGAGCAGAGATGTGATGAGATGAGCCAAGATATGTAGTGGAGACATTTGATGATGACAAGATATTTCTTATAGGACATATGTTGTAGTTAGTAATTTTTTCCTAGCTGAGAGAGAGTGTTAATTTTGGAAGCTCAAGGACAAACTCCCTGCAAGTTTGGATAATATTCCTCATCAAGGAATACCCCTACAAGCCCTTGGATGAATTTAATCTGGTTAAGGAAAAATATATTTTAATATGGAAACCCCCATGTGCACAAAAAGGACAGGTAAGCTCAAAATGAAATTAGACACCCTTGGATGGATATAGATACAAGTCAAGTGACCCTCATTTGGATATCATCAATAATTCTTCTTTTTTTTTTGGATCACACAAGTCTGAGGTTGGTTTGCGGAAGTTGGTTCACACAGGTATGAAATTGTAGGGTTTGAAGCTCACACATGTGATTAGGGTTTTTGGTTCTCAGTCACAGGGATGCTACAGGATATTTTCGGTTGCAAACATATGCACACAAGCCTATGAGTGTGGTTGGAGGGTTTCAACTACACACATACCTCTCTCTCTCTCTCTCTCTCTCTCTCTCTCTCTCTCTCTCTCGTGCACGCGCGCTCTGCGATTGGAACCTAGGGTTTGATTTTGATAGTTGATCATAGTTGGTCGTAGAGTCAAAAAGTTGATGACAATTAACCTTAGGCTTATGAGTAAGGTTTTTGATTATTACCATTGTTAGGTTCATCTCTTGGATGTTGTTTAGTTGATTTTGCTGGATAGTTTTGTGGATAAAGATATGGATCATTATACTTTCTTTGCTGAAACATTCAATGACAATCTAATAAGAAGATGAATTTGAAAGGGTATTCCCCCTTGTGGGGTTTTTCCTAGGTCTTCGACCAATCTTGGTGTCTCTATGTGTGAATGTTTTTCTTCTATTTCCTTTATGTTCCACTACATTGTTGATGATATTTTTCTTTCTACATAATTGCCTAAGTTGTTGGATAATGTTATAATGTTGTGGGGTGAATTCAATGTGTAAATGATGAAATGCAATTATCTAAAGCAAATAACAGTATAGCCCTAAGAAAATGACCAAATCACACCACTTATAGATTGTAACCCCTTGATGTGAGTGTGTTTTTCACTTTCAACAACTATTTCAAATTAGAGTGAAATTCATGGATTGCAAAGAATCTAGGGGTTGAGGTGAAAAGGTTTGAGCTAGCTGAGCTTGCATGTAAATCCTTTAAAAAGTCTCTCACACCATTAAATATCAAGGTTGGCTTTAGGAGTACTAAAATTTGGCCATTGAATCATGATGCTCTTTTTAAAAAAATGGTTGCCACAAGCTAGTTATAATTATGATGCTCTTATGCATGACACTGGTTGTAGCAAGGCATTTCATGTGGATGGTTAAGAATAAGGGAATGTCCAAGCACATGTTGTTGTGCAAGAGAAAGTGGATGAACAAGAAGATGTAGTTGCAGTTAATAACATGGTTTCCCTCTCTCAAGGACACTTCTATGGTGATGATGATGAACATGTAAGTGAAACACATTATAATCATGAAAAAATTGATAGTAACATGGAGGTCTTTCTACCAATTGAAGGACATGAAACTTATGCATGTGATATTCTTAATGACTCTATTGATCATGCAATTGACAATGCTAATGTGGTTGAAAATGACATTGCCAATATTGCACTAGGAAGAAACAATGACCAATTGATATTTCCATGCCAAGTAAGCCCACCATCATGGTTGACAGAAGCCATGATGAATATGAACAAACATAATGTCTCAAGAACCATAGAAGAAGGCACGAACGTCCTTTAACAATCAACAGAAATGAACAATGAAATTGTTCATTTTTTTGTGGACAATAGATTACTGGAAGAATATATTGTACATAGTGAGGAATAAGATGAATAGAACAATATAGTTCAACCAGCTTTCCCATATATTGAAAGGAAAGTTTCAAGCAAGGAGCAACAAGTTTCATGGAAGGAGCAATTACTTGGTTGGTTCCTAAAGCCACCAGTAGAGAGAATGTCAATGAAAATAAGGAAAGGAACAATGGATAGTATTCGTTTAGGTGAAAGTTCAAAACAATTCACCTCAAAAGACTATATAAAACTATTAGTTGAGTCTGAACAAAAGAAACTTGAAATTCAAGAATTAAAATAGAATGTTGGACACCTAATCCTAAATGGGTTAGTGTGGAAGCCGAATGGACAAAAGGAGTCCAAGAGACCTTGGGATGTGAAACCCAACGGTCACATAATGTACTATAAATGTATATCTTTGTTAATAAAAATTGGATTCTCATGTTTATCATTCATATTGTTCTTGCTCCCATGTGTGTTTAACATGGTATCAGAGCAGGCATACTCCTGCCCTGCATAATTTCTTTGAACCATTTTTTTTATGAAAGTGTTGGATTTGAGTTATGAGCCTTAACTTGGTCGATTCGTGTATGGGTCAATTTCTATGTTAAGAGTTGAAATGATGAATTTGCTAGTATTTAATTTGTTGGTTTATAAGAGAAGAATTGTAATGTATGCTCTTCAAACGTTAGCAACAATTTGCTGTGTATGCCTATGAGAGGAATTTTGTAATCGAAGTATGTTTTGTCTTCTTGGATGATGAGTGATATTTGTATTAAAAGATTGTAAGCTCTGCTCATATCGACATTGTTTCCACATGTTGAGGAAAGGCATTTTGAAGCTGGTTGAATTGCATGAAATGTACAATCACAATTAAACTAAATGACAGCGTTGTTGAGAGGTGAGTTTTCAAAAGTCGTCTTGTGTTTTAGCTGAGATGTAGAAAACAACCTTGGAGCCGCGTTGGTGGTATCATGAGTATATTTGACGGTTGTACCTAAGGATGCAATTCTTGAAACTCTGCTGAGAACCATGGTGAATGTTGCCTAAAGTGAATGCTTGGTATTTCTTACTGGGCCATTCTATTACCTCATTCTCTATCTCTACCCTTATTCTTTCTACTGAGGGGGTATGTCAAATGATATCCAGATTCAATTGTTGTCAGTTCGAATTATGCTACTTGGAATGCTTGGAATAATGATGGTTCTAATGCTGCTGCTGGGACTACTTGTAGTGCTTGTTTGCTTGTGCGTCGAATCCTTGTGCTTCAAATGACCATCTCAACTGATGCTGGAAATGATTATAATGATGATGGGAATGCTGTTAGTTCTTCAAATGATGCTGATGGGAAAAATCTCGTCCCAATCATGACCCTTTTAGAATGATGATGGGAATGCTTTTTCTGAACCATGATCGTGCTCGACTTATGATGGGAGTTATGCTTGGAATGATGGGAATTATGCTGGAAAAATCATAGCATCAAACCGATTTAATAGGCAGTTTCAATTAAATTGCAGAAACCAGAGTTTTCAGTGAAAGAACTAAATTAGGAGATGTGTAACGAAGTTTTAAGTGGAATTGGTGTTGGCACGTTGGATTAGACAGCAATGTGGGGTCGATTTGTCATCATGGAAGAGGAGCTGAATTCAATTCCTATGGTGAAGACTGCGTTTAAGATTGAGTCTACAGTGGAGGGCATTCAACAAGTATAAAAACCAGCATTAAAACACTGGCAGCACGCTGTTGAGACTGGTATGTGTGCAATGTTCATAGTTACTGGCACATAAGGCGTTAATCAAGCTTGATTGAAGTAAAGAAGTACTTGAATTCGCAGAGGCGTTCATGAGTGTAATGGTCCGTTACGCTGCCCACTAAATGGTATATGGTGCGTTACGATATTGAATGGTGCGTTACGCTATTGAATGGTATCAATGCGAATGGTATCATGGTGCGTTACGATATTGAATGATATATGGTGCAATGCGTTATGGTATTGAATGGTGAATGGTGCGTTACGGTGAATGGTGTGTTATGGTGAATGGTGAATGGTATATGGTGCATTACGCTATTGAATGGTGTCTCTGCATTCGATTGGTATATGCATATTTCTCAAACTGAAGCAAAGTCATTGAATTGAAGGCTCTAAATAAATACACTCTGGCAAAGTCGAATTACAGCGTTAAAGAAATACCGGAAGAGCGTTTGAAGACCTGATGGTATATAATCGAATGGAATTCAATTGTATAGCGTTGGACAAGGAAATCGATTGAAGGTTCTTTGTGTAACTGTTCTGCGTAAGGAGATTGGAACAATTTGCCAAAGTCTACATGCAGTGTAAAGGCGGAATAAGAAAACGATGTGGAAATTCGGTATAAGAGAAAGCGCGGTTGAATTGAATATTATATGCATTTGACTGAGAATTTCATCCTCAGGAGGTCAAGAGATAGCTTTAGCGTTTGCAGAATCTTCAACGTGGGATTTCGATATCCTGAGCGTATTCGTTGTTTAGCAAAAGTGTGGGCTCGTTGATTGTTGATAGAGTCGTGACCTAACCGAGCGCGGACTAATTTTCTGAGGTTAGCAATCTAATTGGGTGTGATTTATTCTTAGGAGATCAGGAGCTTTCCTTTGTTCAGTCCATGTGGAGTTGTGTTCATTTTCAGTGCAAAGACAATTGGTGATGCAAGAACCGCGCGGAAGTCTTGACGTAGGGGAGAAAGTTGTGATTGAACTACATGTCTGGTGCGATTGTGTTGGTGGAAAAGCCATCAAACACCGAACATATTTTCCCTTGCCTGAAGGGGTGACACAAAGATTGTAATTTTTTGCAAATATTTCCCTTAGTCCTGATCTCAACATATATGTTGAACCAACAGGCAATCGAACCCAATTTGCATAGTTGGTGGAAATCGAACTGTATATTGAGCACCTGATATACCAAGATAATAATTGTTCTGGAGTGAATTTCTGTTGCATGCAGAGGTTCGTGCGACCAGAGGCATTGGCCACTAAGCATTGGTATTTATCCCCTCTTGTTGAAGTCGATATCACTCAATGTCAAATTGTGGAAGTCTGGTTGAATGTGTGCTCACAGGGTGACAGAAGATTGTTGAGCTACTATACATAGCAATTGGGAGCTCATTGTCGTTGTAAGTCCCAGGACAGAATAAACTGAGACTAAGTTCGGTTTGAAGGCTTGTGGGAGTTTGTCTTTGGGGGTTCCTTGTGGAATTCAGGAGCTCGTATTGGCATAAAATTGCAGAAGACCGAGCTTGTCATACTCAGGTGGTTGAAACCACTACTGTACAATGTGAGAGGAAAAGGTTGCTCTTGGGTACAATTTCTGGGTATTGTAAAAGTGGGAAATCTTCATCTTATACAGTTGAAACTTCTACCTAGGTTCTATATTTCAGTACCGTTTTCTCTTATGTTTCCATATATCGCTATTTTTTAGTTATATCTCTACGTGAAGCAAATAAATAAGTACTAAACATTATTGTACTCATGCTTATAAGGGTGGACTGATATCTAAAGGAATGTGCATTGGAGACTAAAACAACAACAACAACAACAAAAAGGGGGGGAGTGTATTTTTGGTCATTTGATTGTTTTTACAAATACATTGTTGATTTGATTGTCTAAATAATGGAGAAAAATCATGGATTATTAGAGTTATTAAGAACTATAATCTTATCTACTGATGGAAGTACAGTTAAAGTCAACAAAAACACTCTCAGAGATATTCAAAAATCTTTACAATATGCACAGGAAAATATTGATTTTTGCAGCTTGAATCTCAGCTATAGCAAGAAGAATTAAAACAGAGGAGTGATTCTGAACATGTTTCTGTTCAGAACATTGAGACTGCAACCCATCAACAACAAGTCAATAATGTTACAGTTCATTCAGATAAAGCAGTAAGGTTACATGCAGATGCAGAAACTCAGTCTGCACTTCCCAAGCCCATCATTAGACCTTGGGAACAGCTTGTCCACAACAAGCATAAAACTGGTCTTGGATATGACAAGGACTTGTCCTTTCATATTCCAGACTACTCAAAACCCATTTAGTTTCATAGTGTTGGATTCATTCATGACAATTCACCTGTTCCTCATGATACTTCAGCTTCAGCTACTCCAAACTCTGCCCCTCTTCCACAGCAACAACAACAACAGATCGTGAAATGCCAACACTGTGACTGAGTTGGTCATTTGAAAGATCACTGTTTTGATCTTCATCCATGTAAGCATTGTCATAAAACCAGTCATTCTTCACACAGATGCTTCAGAAACAAACGTCCTGCAAGAACAAAGATTCATCTTGGATGGATCGCTTCTTGGCAATGGGCATCAACAGCCAAGAAGATATTCCAAACACATGTCAAGCCTTGTTCCAGAGTAGTGAAAAGTCTTGCAGCCGAGTTTTCTCCATCATCTCACCTTGTATATGACAGGGGAGAAATGATGGTCATCTACAAGCTTCAAAGCCACATCAAGCGAGCCTGAGCCACAACCTGTCATACCATATTCAGAGTTGTAGCCAGAGACAAAAAGGCCCATGAACATGCCTTCAGTTGGCAATCTGGGACACTTCCTCTAGCAGAAGAATTTAGCTTCTTGCCAATTTCGGAAGAATTCCAGGAACAAAATTGAGAACAATTCCTCTAGTAGAAGACTCCAGCTTCTTGCCAGTTTTGGAAGAGTTCCAGGAATTGCATTAAGCATTCCAGAGTTGTTGGTCATCCTTAAACCATCATAGGTTGAGACTTCCCTTTTCAGGTTGAAGTTCTCCCTTTTATGCAGGGTGAGACCTCCCTTTATTGGTTGAAGGTTTCCCTCTTCAAAACAATAGGAACACTTCCTCTAGCTAGAAAACTTTAGCTTGTTGCTAGTTTTGGAAGAGTTCCGAGAACTGCAGTAAGCGTTCCAGTGTTGGTGGTCATCCTTAAACCACCGCTCTTTATACCAACATTTCAGAGAGCACATTCAGCCTAGCACTGCCATGCATTTTTGCACATTTTGTATTACAACTCTCTTCTTGGACTCATACGTAACCCTTCGGATTAAGGGAGGGAATGTTGGACACCTAATCCTAAATGGGTTAGTGTGGAAGCCGAATGGACAAAAGGAGTCCAAGAGACCTTGGGATGTGAAACCCAACAGTCACATAATGTACTATAAATGTATATCTCTTGTTAATAAAAATTGGATTCTCATGTTTATCATTCATATTGTTCTTGCTCCCATGTGTGTTTAACATAGAAAAAGAAGGTAGTAAGGATTGCTGCAACATATTTTTAATCAAAGGAAAGGCTTGAAAGAGAGAAATTAAGGCAAGAGAAGGACCATAAAAAACAATTGGCAATGCAGGAAAATGAATCAACAAAGTTTGAACAATTGCTTCAAAATGAAAAAGGGATGATAGATAGGATTAACAATTATGCAAGCACAGTCAATGAAACCAAGATGATGTCAAGCACATTGGACCATATTTAAGATAATACACCATTATTCCAAGACCTCATAAGTGCCTGAGTCCCTTGCTATCAAAATGGGAGTTTTCCATCTTTCTAGATTCCTACCAGTGTAGGTGTCAATCTTATGTATGATTATCAGACACCTCCACTTTATGTAGGGGTTAGTAACACAAGTGTGAGCTATGGGTACTCAATTCCTCCATTGACAGAAGGGGAAAACTCGACTCAATCATATGGAGGCAGTACAACACATCCTAATCAACCATTATTAGGTAGGCCAAACTACTTGGTTGAAGCATGCAACTCAACAAGGTTGGGAAATAAATATTCTAGAGGCCAGCAAGCATAGGGGTGACATATTGTTTTAGTGTAACCACATTAGGATGTGGATTTTGTAAGGATTTCCTTTGCTTCTTTTTACATGGCCATTTTGTATTAAATCCTAGGTCAATTTATTCCATAATGTTTGTTGCGTTGTAATCAAAAGAAATTATAATGTTTAGCTCTCCCAATGTTTTACTATCTTAGCATGTGTATATTAGAATGTTTCAAAAAATATATATATTGATATAGATATTGATACAATATATCTATATTTGTAAATTTGTAGTGCTTTTGACATGATTGATTCTACAATCTTTCTCTCTTATATTCATTTGTATTTGAGTAGTACATAGGATGTTCTCTCCTGCACCCAAATACTAGATGTTCACAGTCTAAAGAGAAAATTTTCTTTAAATGTAACTAGAGGCGTTCCTTTCTAAATTAATAAACCCTAAAAGAGAAACAATTAATATTTGGAGTGATTCATCTCTCAGAGTCATATTTAATCTGGGAATAAAATAATGAAATGACTTCATTCTTATCATTTTATTAACAACCTAACATAGATTACCTACTAAATATGAAACATTCTCTAATGAATGCAAAGTACATTCCTAGTAAAGGTAAGGACCAAAAAATTCAACACAAACACACAAATAATTTTCTATGGTGAATCATCTATATTTCTATTGCAAATTCAGACAACTAAAACATCAAAAATTACTTTTTTCAAACTAAGCGCCAAAGAATTACTTTTTGGTTGTTAATATTATTGTAGATATTTATATTCATTTCAGATTGGAAAGTAGTGAAATAAGTACTACATTTGGAAAGAAAATTGAAATAAGCAATTTCAATATATAGATATGGAATTTAGATGTAAATCTTTGAATGCATTGAACTTAGTGGCATCCGTCATTCAAGCATGACACCCTTTAAAATAAGTTCTGATGCACTCTTTGTTTCACGGACTAGAGAAAACAATATGACCCTCAAACATCAGATGTCAAGCACAACGAGGTCACACACCACAAGTGGGTTACTTGCACAATTGAAATGCCCTTAGGAGGGGAGTGCTTCTCTAATTAAGTTGTAGCAATAGGGTGTACTCTTCCATCAAGTTCATCGAATAATTACAATGAACCCCGACCAAATAGTCACTCCTTTAGAGGAATTGGACTTTGTCAGGTGGCTCGACATACCATCATTGAACAATGATGCCATGGGCAACATATTATAAATTAAATTTCTAAAAATAAGTTTAAATTTTACCATAGTGAGAAACTTTGTCCACTAAATTTTTCTTTGTCTTTGTTATGTTATTAATTGATTATCCTAGTAGAAGGGTAGGGTCTGTCATTTCTCAAGGCATGTAAATATAATGATATTTTACCTTTAACAACCCCAGTTTCAAGTGGTTTTGTTGGATCCTTTCGAGGATATGACTTGTAGATTGTTGGATTTTCGCACTTACCCCATTGGGAATCAATCACGTGGACTAACCACCACTCTGGATCCACCCTAGGACCACTCAAGGACAAAATTACATTGGAGACCTAAAATTCCCACCCAAAATCATAAACAACCAATAGGTAAACATGCAATAAGATAAACTAGTTATACAAACACATGTGAACACAACACATGTTTAAACAATTGTAATTGTTAGTAGCCTAAATTTATATACTTCTTTAGGAGATTCCCTTGCCACTCCTTATTTTTCCCTTGGCACTCCTTATCAAACACAATTGGCCAGAAGGTGTGGATGAACAGGTCAAGCAAAGATAGTCCTTAAAAAACCCTTATTCTTATTATCAAAATGAACATTTTTTAAAAACATTACCAGTCCATTCAAATATAATTCACAAAAAATCGTGCATAATTTTAAAAACCCTAAGATAATTTTGTCACCCTTGGTAAGGAAGGATTCAGATAATAGATGCAGGTAGGACACATTCCAAAATCACAATCACATTCGAAATTATTACAAATTCAAATCCATTCAACAAGGAAATTCACCACACAAATGCAACTATACACCACAATTTAAAATATGTAAGTCCACGAAAAAAATTTACATCCTTCACAGTTTACATCCACAAAAAAATTACATCCAAAAACACACATTTTGGAAACACCCCTGTAGAAATTCCTTGTAGATTCAAACTGCTAATTGTAATATGCTAAAACAATAGACTTGAATCTACTCTACTCATCAGCGAAAAAAATTAAATTATCACGAAATCATGAAGCATACAAGAGAAATAATTCAATCAACACATTACACAATGATTTCCTGGGGAAAGGCAAAGCTAAAAACCCCTGTTATTTGTATATTAAATTAGTTAGAAAATATGAGAAGATTACAATTCTTTTCTCAAGCCTGAGCAACCTCTACACTATCTCTATTTGTCTCATAGCTTCCTAGACAAGCTCAGGCTAATACGTAACCAATTTTCTACTTGTCAAGTCCCTATTTCTTTGTGTTGTTTCCTTGGGAATTATTCCCCTATTAACTAGGGAAATTCTTCAATTGGAATTGCGCGATCCTCATAGGCCTTCCTCTAACTGCATGCACCGCCTATACAATTCGAATGATTATACAACTGATAGTACACTATCCATGAACTCCAAACTCAACTGGGTAACTCTCATATCTAACATGCATGAGTTATTTATGAGTGAATCATCAATTTACTGGTTGATCATTGCAAACAACACCACACTACATTGCAGGCAGTGCCACACTGTTAGACCTCCTACTAGTTCCTCTAATAGTTGGAACTAGTTTAACTAAATTTAACTCAGTTAAATTGAATTAATTAATTACAACTCAAAATAAACTCAACCAGGGCTCCTATAAAGTAGGAGACACTTTACATGACTCAATTTAAAACATAAACTCGAATTAACTGAGCAACCTAAGTCAAATTAACTTAGTTAACTAATACGAGTTGTCATGAGATGTGGAATTATAATTTTATTACCAATTTAATTCAAGGAAAAAATTAAATTAGCATTTTCTTGTTGCATTTTCAACACTCCCTCTCAACAAGAAAAGAATTATCTGCTACCCCGATCCTGCCTTTATGAAACTTGAATTTTCATATTGACAATGCCTTTGTTAAAATATCTGCATCTTGTTCCTTTGGAGGAATGTAAACCAACAACATGATTCTCCTCTGCAAAAAATCTCGTAGATGGTGATACTGGATGTCGATATGCTTGGAATGATCATGAAAAACTGGATTCTCATAGAGTTTGATACAAATATGGTTGTCACATTAAATCACTATAGGATCCATATGTTGACCAAATAACCCAACAAGGATCTTCCTCATCCACATAGCCTCACAAGCTGCTTGATGAGCAGTCATGTAATCTGCTTCTGCTGAACTGAGTGAAATTAATCTTTGCTTCCTGCTATACTAAGAAAATATTGTTGGCACAATACTGAAGATTCCCCATGAAGTTCTCTTTCTTTCGGATGGACTCCCTGCCAAATCTACATATGTGAAGCCTTGATCCTTCAGTCCCTCTGTCCGTCTATAACAAAGACCAAACTGAGTGGTGCCTCTGAGGTATCTCAACACATGTTTAGCTAAGTTCCAATAGAGTTTGGTTGGCTTAACCATTGCTTGGCTAATCCAGTTAACTACAAAACATATGTTTGGTCGTGTGTTCACCAAATACATAAGTGAACCCATAAGATGCCTATAAATAATAGCCTCCACTACTTCACTTGAAGTACCATCTTCCTTCCTCTAGTTTCCCGTTAGAGGAGTCTCAATGGGTTCGCTGCTCTCCATGTGGAACTTGTTCAGTATCTCGTTAGAATACTTTCCCTGAGAGACAAATAGTTCCTCATATCCTTGTCATACTTCCATACAAAGGAAATAATGCATGAGCCCCAGGTATTTCATCTCGAATTCTCTTGCAAGATCCTCTTTGTAATATTTTACCAGCTTCTCATCACTTTTTAGAATTAAATCATCGACATATAATACTCTAATCAACAATTTACCTTCAACCACAATATGGTAAAGGTTTGCATTTGCTTCACTTTTGGTGAAGCCCAGCCTGATGAAATAGCGATCAATCCTGGTGTACCAAGCATGGGGTTCTTGTTTCAATCCATATAATGCTTGCTTGAGTCTACATACATGTGACTCTCCGTTGAAAGTCTCAAATCCTTTCGGCTACTCAATGTACACCTTTTCCTCAATCACACCATTAAGGAATTTTGTCTTCACATCAATCTGATGTATCTTCCATCCCATCTCTGAAAGTGCTAGAATAGATATGGTTGAAGAGTACCTTGCTACTAGAGAAAAGGTCTCCTCGTAATCAATTTCCTCTACCTGAGAGAAGCCTCTGGCCACAATTCTGGCCTTATGTTTCTCTACACTTCCATATGCTACGTGCTTTACCTTGTAAATCCATCTTGAACTCACCACTAACTTGTGTGCTGGTCTTGGGACCACTTCCCAACATTGTTTCTAATAATGGAATCATACTCCTCAACGATGGAATCAACCCATGCTGGTTTCTGCACTGCTTCCTCGAATGAGGATGGCTCAATCTCTACACTCTCGCTGATCTGATCCATGTAGCCAGCGTACTAATCGAGTGACCTCCTTTGCTTGTGTGTTGATGTGGGTGCTCCCAAATTTTCTTTAGCATCATGCACCAATCTAGAAGCCTCTCTCGTGCACTTCCTTCCATCTCTGGAAGTCTCTGCACGAGTGGGTGATTCCACTCTTTGCTCCTTTGCATGTGGTTGCTCCACATCATCCTGAGGTTCTTCCTTTGGAGCTAAAAGCTTCTCTTCTCCATGCAACTGAACCTCCCTCTTAAGGGAACATCTC
This sequence comes from Pinus taeda, assembly GCA_000404065.3. Taxonomy (NCBI): domain Eukaryota; kingdom Viridiplantae; phylum Streptophyta; class Pinopsida; order Pinales; family Pinaceae; genus Pinus; species Pinus taeda. The sequence continues at coordinate 177,759 of APFE031714825.1, read as the reverse complement.
ATGGCCTTCCCTTCATCAAAATTCACATCTCTACGAACCATGGTCATCTTGTGAGATGGCACGTACACCCGACGTTTGTGAGGTGTATCGGTGTACCCCACAAATATTCCCAACTCAGTTGTTGGTTCTAGATTTTTCCTTGCATCCTAGGTGACATGACAGTGAAATGATGAACCAAAGATCCTGATGTATGCCACATCTGGTTTCTTACCTGAAAAATCTTATTTTGGTGTACTCATCTTGATAATTTGATGAGGATTCTTGTTCTACACATATACAGTTGTGTTGCATGCTTCATCCCACAAGTGCAACGACAGGAACTAATCATGTAACATCACTCGTGCAACTCCCACAATACTTATGTTCTTCCTTTCATCCACCCCATTCTGTTGTGGGTTATGGGGTGTTATTAACTCTCGTTGAATGCCTTCTCATGCACAGAAGTTCTTGAATTCATTTGACACATATTATCTACTGTTATTTCTCCCGAGAGCTTTAACTTTCCTACCAGTGTCTTTCTCAACAAGTGCTTTAAGTTCACAAAATTTAGTGAACTCATGATCTTTCTTCTGCATGAATAAAATCCAACATTTATGTCAGAAATCATCTACAAATATTACATGATACATGTGCTTGGCCTTGGAGGCTGTCGAGAACAATCCACACACATATGAGTGAAATCTTTCAAGGATTTCTTGCGCTCAGCTATATTTATCCTGAAAGGTAGCTTTGGTGTACTTCCCCAATGTACACCCTTTGCATGTGTCTCTATGCTCTAGTGTACCCTTGGGAAGTCCTGTAGAAATTTGCTGCATGATCTTCAAAGCTCCATGATGCAAGTGACCCGATCTTCTATGCCACAACTCACAGGTGTCTTGGCTCTGCACCCAAACCCCGATCCACTTCACTTGTCCTGAGGCTATGTGATGAAGGAAATCCTTTCCCTTGCTAAATATCACATTGTAGCCAAGGTCCTCCAACATGGAAACTAAAACCAAATTATTCTTCAAACTCAGAACTTACATGACACCTTTTTGTGTGAGAGGAGAACCAAACTCCCTTTGAAAGGTAACAATATTGATGTTGGTCGAGCTATACCTCCAATCATCTCCCATTTTGATGTGCATTTTGAGGTCCTTCCCCTCTAGACCACTGAAGAATTATTTGTTGTCAGTGATATGGAATGAGGCTCTACTATCCAGATACCACACACTACCCATCACTGATGTCACCATGCAAGTGATGAGGGTGAAATCCAACTCAAATTATGAAGCAGGAGCTTCACTTTCTACTCCTCCTGAGGGCTTCTTATCGGCCTTCTTGTGCGGACACTTCATGGCATAGTGTCCTAGCTCATGACAGTGAAAACATTTAATCTTCGACATGTTCTTCTTCTTTCCACTTATTGTAGCAGCTACAACCACCCTCCAAATTTTTTCATATGCTTCAATTTTGGAGCCTTCATTTTTATTTACAGGAGCTCATCTTGCACTAATTCAGGTATTCATGCTTCGACTAAGAATTATGTTTTCATTTTCACTTTTTTTTGCTAATTTAGCTGATTCTTTAAAGTCACAAGCTGATCTCCCAACTTGGTCACACAACAGTTGTGAGCTTGCCTCTAGAAAATGCGCAATGCTTAAAGGCATTTTACCTTAATGATTGGAATTGCGCAGTTCAGACTGGCTGTTAACCTTGAGCTCATAGATTGCATAGTCATGGAAGGTAGCCAGCCTTGATGATTGGAATTGCATAGATCAAACTGGTAGTCAACCTTAAGCTCAGAAACTATGCAGTCATGGAAGGAAGCGCAACATTGAGCCCAGAAACTACGTAACCCTCACTAAGCTGAGAAACGATGCAATGCACAATAAGCTGGAAAGTTGCTTAATTTCCCATAACTGCACAATATTTCCTAACAGTGTGCATGGAAATTTTCCCCTAGAAAAGAAATAAAACTAAAGGGAAAACTCATCCCTACAAAATAGGGATCTATTGTTAGTTTCCTAAAGGTGGTACATTGCTATTTTTATAAGTTTCCACCAAGTGTCGCTTTTGTCCATGATCTCAAGAATGCACTTCATAAAACATCAATTTTCTCAATTATATGTAATGAATGCCTATAGAGATCATTTGTACATTCGATCATCAAGCTCTAGCATTCTTGAGGAGATCAAGGAACCTACGAAGCATTGTCGTCGCTTTTCCGGGTGAGTTTTTCTTTTATTGCTTTTTGGCACTTTTATTTCGCTTTTTTTCATTTGGCTTGTGTGAGTGTTGTTTCACTTGTTTCTCTTCTTGGTTAATGGTGTTTTAACTTGCTTTATCTTGTAGAAGTGTTGTTTCAGTATTTCGTTTTCCTTTCATAAGTGTCGCATTTATTTTCTTGTTTTGCACCAATGGTCACCATCTCGGCGAATCTCCTCACATACTTGAGTTTTTTTCTATTTGTTGAGTTTTTGCACTTGTTTTTCATCGACTTATCCTCACTTAGTGAGATCTACACTCAAGATCGCATTATTACTAAGTTTTTCTCATTTTCACACCTCCATTAGGAAGATCTACACTTCCCTTGGCCGGATTTTTCCTTTGCCCAGTTGGGCACTACACAATCCTAACGCTAAAACTCCAAGATTGGCCTCTCAAACTACGCAATGTGCAGTACGTGATGGCCCCAGATATGCATTGCATAGTTCTAGGGCTCAGCCTACCAACCTTGGCCACTGAGACTACGAAATGTGCAGTCTCTCCCAGACTCTTCCCAGGCTAGACTGAGCATTATGCACTATCAATCCTTAGGCTACACCCTTGGTTGCTGGGACTGTGTAATGCATAGTTCCCATAGCTTGCCAGTCCCTCTTGTAGTTGAAAATTGTGCAATCCCTCTCATCAACTACCCGGATTGCTGCTTGATTATGTTGTGAAGTTAGATTTACAAGAGCTAATGTTTGCTTGCCATGAGTGTCCTTTCTATCCCACAGGTACCACACTCATGAAGCACTTCTCTCTAGCATTCATTATTACCGTGGCACCAAAAAGAGCTGCTTCAAGAGAGACCGTTGAAAGAAACACTAGGGAAGTAGTTGAGAAAGCGCCAATTAACTTGCCAATATATGTGAACACTCAATTGTTCATAGAAAAAGAGTCAACACTAACATGGAAGCAAGTATAGAAGCAGTAGCAGAAGGCAGAAATCTAGTACAAGATCAGGGAAAGAGAAAGTTGCTGACAAAATAGAGGGATCACAATGCTATAGAGTGAAAGTGGATTCAATCTTCATGCAAACAAATTTGGCAGCAGAAGCACAAGGAAGCATGGGATATAAAGAGTAGAGCGAAGGAAGAGAGAAAAGAATAGCTTGCAGGTAGAAAAACTGAGATCAAAGCAAGCATAACAAGAATTGGTGGAAGAACGGTAGTGGAGGAGGAAAGAATAGGAAGAGAAGCATAAGTAGGAAGAAGAATAAAGGCAAGACATAATGATAGAAGAAATAGCATAGATTCAAGACTAGAATCGCCCAGTAACATAGGGAAAGAGAGAATAGATGCAAGACTAGGATCTTGCTCATTCGATCGAAGATTTGATTGAAGTGTTAGATGTTGAGTTGGAATTGGAATCTTGGGATGAAGCTATTGATCTAATGCTTAATGCCTTGCAGGTCATTATTCAGTCTCTACCACCTCCAACTGCAGAATTAGCTCTAAGAAATGATCATGCATCACCTGCATTCATTAGAGAAAGGGTTATAGTGGTGGACACTAGTAGGAATCCAAATACCATTGTAGAATCCAACTTGGCCTTCGCGAGTATGATTAGATCAAACACTCAGTATTTGATGGCCGAGAGTAAGCAATTTATACATAATCTTCAGGTTTCCCGACAAGGGATAGAACTACTCTGTGGAGTGGTGCAGAATGCAGCTCCCGCACTAGTCTGCTTAGGGGAAATGACAATAGCGATACTTGGTGAGGTATAAACACTTAAAGAGACCATGCAGGATGTCTATGAGGAGCTCATGACCACACATAAGGCAGTTGTACACTTGCATAGCCTGCAACAACATAAAAAGGAATTTGTCAAGGCTCCTAGGAATGTGCAAACTACCATCACCTTTAGACAATAATGTACAAGGCCATACAAAGGGGCACTGCTTACTTTGGTAAAGAAGGTGAAGCCACAGGCAGAGTTGGATAAAGAGAGAGTTTGAATGTTGATTTAGAACAACAAGCATCTCGCCCCGTTCGTTGGAAACGATCAGGCCCCATATGTACGATTGTACAAAAGTATTGGACTTCATGGTGAGAACCCACAAGACCCCATCAGTCAGATCAGTCATTGAAGCTAAACACAAACACCAAGTCAGGTAGAAGATTGAAGAGTACTTGGAGCAGCCAAGACAGGTTTCCACCAAGGAAGACTTGGAGTTGAGCGCACATAACATGTAGAAGTTCATCGGTGGTCTCGTCAAATTCAAAAAAATGCTACTCATGCTTTAGAATGAGTTGGACACAGGTTCTAAGGCAGTGTACCCAGATGCCATGGAGGCTAGAGTCTACTTCCAGCAAGATAAGTTAAGCAGTTTGGGGATACCATCACATAGTAACAAGCTTGGTACCAATATGTGACCGAGAAGTATTAAGTGGAGATCACTGAAATGGACTTTCCCCAAACTCGAGAATCATTGTGTTGTGTCTTGTTAGGTTGTCCCTACCATATTTTGTCTTATATGGGTATAAGTGGAAAATGTAATATTATTTGTAATTATATTGTAAGTGAAATTCCAAGTGTCAATATTGGAAATTTATGAAAAGTCACCATGTAATGTAATATGTCATTTTGTAAAGAGGTTGATAAGTCATGAGGGTAGTCCAAAGATCACAAAGGGGAGTTGAAGAGTCACCCCCCTCTTGTTATAAATAGAACCTCGTAACTCATAGAATAGGCTTTTGGGAGCCAAGATTTTGGCTAGGATTAGGCTTACAAAGAGTTTGGGAGTCTTGTGAAGAGCCTTGGATTCTCCATATCATAGAACAAGTATACTTCTTTGGAGGATGATGTGTTCTTGACTGTAATGTTCCACTATTGGGGCTAGTGGTTGTCAATGGTGTATGTATGGATGAAATTTTCCCTTATAATAATAAAATCAGAGCCAACACGCTTTCGTGCATATGTTATTAATATAGTAGGACTAGTCTTATTATATTGGAAATGTATGTTATTTAAGTTACACATATGCTTATGAACTATTTTGTTTGCATTTGTATGAATGTTATTGAATGTGTGTTGTTGTATTAATTCATCACTTTAACTTGTCAACTATTCTGCATCTTATCTTGTGATGTCATTTTGCTCGAGTGTTCCTTTCAAGTTGCGTACTATTACATGCTTCTAATGGGAACACTTCCTTTTCCCTTCGTGTGTTGGAACCTTCATGCATGCATGGCCACGGGCTTGCCTGCCTTGGGAAAAATGCAAAACGACCCCCTTGCCTGCAATGGGGCTGATTCCCAAAATTGGCCCCCGACAAGCCAGGGGACCGATTCCCAAAATCTCCCCCCTTAGCTGATTCTCAGAGCCACCCCCCTGTTTTTATTCTCATAATCGTCCTCTTGGCCTGCTGGCGGTCATTCTCAAAATTGACCCCCTTGCAAGCCAGGGAGGCTCATTCTGAGAATCAACCCATTATAGAACTTTTGAGGTCTAAAATGGGCCTCCTAAGAAAAATGTACAACCAAATTAAACTTTATACGAACCTATAGGATTCAAGATGATGATGTCAACCATGGGGGATGATTCACCATTTTTTTTGGATAAAAGTAAAAATATTAAAAATTAATAAAATAATAAAATAATAAAACTACTTTTTCAACTTGTATTTTCAACTTATCTCCCTAAGGTTTTACTCAAATTTTGAGTGGGAGTACTTGCTGGATGCAAAATTTAACTCCTCATCCAAGGAGTACCCATGTTGCATACTTTTGATGGACCCTACTACACCAAAAATGAGAAATACATGAAAAAATGTGATTGTAATCACGTTTTTCATGTATTTCTAACTTTTTGTGTAGTAAGATCCATTGAAAGTATGCAACATGGGTACTCCTTGGATGAGGAACAAAATTACGCATCCAACAAGTGTTCTTGCTCAAAATTTGAGTAAACCCATAGGGTGATAAGTTGAAAATACGAGTAGAAAAAATAGTTTTTTTTCCCCTCTAAAATTTGATGATGTAATATAATCTTATTTTATTCTTTCCATTATTATTGTATAATTTCCTTAGGAGGCCCATTTTAGACCTCCAAATTCCCCTAATGCAAGGGGGCGATTATGGGAATCGAACCCCTTGTAGGCTAGGGGACCGATTGTGAGAATCACCCCGGCACGTTAGAATTGGCCCTCGGGTAGGTTAAGGGGTCGTTTTGCATTTTGCCCATGAAAGGAAGGCCCAATGCCTATGGGCAGGCGCACCCAGCAGTGGGCATGCCTGCTTGTGGCACGATGGCGTGTTGCACAACGACGCGTCACAGGCGGGCACACCTAGCCGTGGGCGAGCAAGCCCATGGTTGGGCATCTGTGGCGCGCTCAGCCATTGGCATGCCCACCCACAACATGGAAACATGCAGCATGCCACCGTACTATGGGTGGGCACACAAAGCCCACTCAATGGCTCAAGGGCCCTCGACCATGGGCAAGTGGAGCTGCACGTAACTCTGCCTGCTTAAGGCCGAGGGTCCGAGGGCCCCCGGGTGAACTCACTGATTACATGCCCGCCCATAGGCACTTCCTGTGGGTGGGCATGCCCCACATAGGCCTGCCCGCTCATGCCACAATAGCATGCAACACGCCACCATACTGCGGGCATGCAAGCCCATGGTCGGGGGAGCTCGTTGATGAGCCTAGGTATTGAAAAGAGAATGCTGCAACTCCCAAGGCTACTAGCTTTACTTATCAACCTGGGATTCGTACAAACTTGGAGGTGATTGTGCTAAATACACAAGTAGAAGTGAAGGTACTGCCTGTTGTCACTACTCATCTGGAAAGAGACCCCAGGGGTTCCAAGCCAGACTTCTATAGGGTCAGAAAAAACTTGATTTTGATGGAAGGAGAGAAAACCTAGTCTAGGGGAGAGATATTCTACTACAAAATGAAGAAATCAATCATGTAATGCTAATTTCATAAGTTGCAGAAGTAAAAACATCAAAAATTAGACTAAGGGATAAACAATGGAAATAAGCTAGCTTTGTGTCTAAGCAGAAGAATCGTCAGAGATCAAAATGGTAGAAAGGGGATGTAATGAGAAACAGTGCATAAGAACCGTTGGATCAGACAGGTGGAAAGTGAATGAACAAATAAGATCAGATCACAGGAGGGTACGTAGGCAGTTGGCCGAACATGGTCAACTAACGGGATGGACGGCTGAGATTATATCGCGAAATCAATTGGTAGATGGACGAAGGAGATCGCAAGAAAAATGAATGTGCGGAAATGGTATCGGGTGAAACGACAGTCGTCAAATCATTAGACAAATTTATGGCGGAGATGGAAGCAAGCAAAAGAAAACATGCGAAAATGGGAGAGTGATTTTAGAGGGTGGTAAGCAGAATATCGCGCGCCCTCAAAGCTATAAGAAGCTTTGTATAATTTCACGCGATTAGCCTCCCTGACCAACATGTAGCACGGGGAAACCTCTCATATTGTGTGCCTTTAGCTAGATAATGGTTAGATAGGGGATCCACACAATATCATGCAAAAGCCGTCAAATCTGGCAAGGTAGATCTACAGTGGGGAATGGAATGAGCAGGTTGGTGAGTGGGTGTGCGATAGCCGTCAGATCAACTGAGGCAGATCGACAATGGGGATTTAAAGGGTGAAAAGTCAAACACAAAAAGGAATCTGAGTGGTGATTGGTCAATTTTGCTGTGTAAAGCGATTTACTGCAAAAACCATTTAAACATGAATTTAACAGCTTATGCTAAGGCATTTCGTGCTGAAGGGGAATGAAATGGGAATGTGAGTGAGGTTTGAATGACAAAAAGAGGGTGAATTGAGCTGATTATTATTAAAGGGGCAGAGTGATAATGAACTCAATGACTGTGTTTAAACGACAAACCCTTTGTGAAAACCAAAACCCTGTGTTTTTGGGGTTGCTGTAGGGTTTCTTCCTCACATCATGGTCCCAGAGGGAGGATGTGAGGTCGAGACACCTGTGAGCAACCTTGTGGATCTTTTCTTTGCTACCAGGTTAATTGAAAGCATAAATGAAGAAACCTAAATCACAAGTAATTTGTTCTACACTACTGTAATGAGACTACAACTATTCAAGCAAATGAGCAAAAGACAAGAAGCTTCTTAAGTACATGAACAGGAAAGCCATAAATTTGTGTTGAACCACTGTAATGAAAATGCATATATTTAACCAAATGAACAATCAAACCATGCATCTATGCTACTACTGCAATGGAAATGAATTGCTTAAGTAAATGAATAGAAAATAGGAATGTAAGCTAGGATAACAATACAATAAAGAGGAACTTTGGCTGCTAGGGTTGGGCCCTAACCCAAGAGCTTCAGCCCTTTGAGTTAACTCAGTGCTAGATCAAATCAAAACTCGTCTTCATTATAAAAGAACTATATTACATTAAACTGTTACAAAGCAGAGTTCGATAGTAAAAGTTCGAATCTTGACTAGCTCACTGACTACTGGCTAACTAACTAAAAAAACTGAGCTCTTAAGCCTCTCTATTTATACATATAGAGTCTCAACAACTTCCCTCAAAATTAGGGAGGTACAACTCCCAACTTAATGGTAACTTGTCCTTTCACTTTCACTAGCTCAGCTGCCTTCTGGTAGGGAGGCTGCTTGTACTTCCACTTGCTTGGTTGTCTTTTAGTACTCGTGATTTGCTTGTTTGTACTTTTAGTTGATGGAGGGATATTCAAATGGATGGGCAGTAAATGAGGAGGATTTACCTCCTATAATTCCTCTCCCTTGTCCCATCTGAGTTTTTACCAAGGTCTTTTACCATAGTTCCTTGCTTTTACCTTTTATCCTTACATTTCCATCACTTTTATCCTTTATTCCTGCATTACATGCACATTAGACCACGAAGCAAAATATCCAACTCTAACTCATCTCATAAGCAATATATAATCAAAAGTATGCAATAAGTTGTGAGAATAGTTGGTTTGTCTAAGCTAGGAGGTGAATCAAGGCCAATTAAGGCCCATATAATTACCCAATGATGAGACTAATCACCCACCCACAAGAATTGCCTATGGGCGAGCGCACCCAGCCGTGGGCCTACCCACCCTTGTCAAAATGCAAAATGACCTCCTGGCCTGCCCGAGTGATGATTCGCTGAATCACCCTTGGCAGGCAAGGGTACAATTTTGGGAATCGCCCTCCTGACCTGTTAGAATCGCCCCCTTGAGAATCAACCCCCTAGCCTATTGGAAGCAATTCTAAGAATCACCCCCTAGGTCAATTCTCAAAATCAGTGCCCTGGACCAGGGGACTGATTCCCAGAATTTCCCCCAAAAGGACAGGGGGGAGATTTTGAGAATTAATCGCCCCCTTGGCTTGCTTGGGACGATTTTGGGAATCAGCCCAAGGGGGTGATTCTAGGAATCAGACCAAGGGGCGATTCTTGGAATCGGACCAAGGTGGCGATTCTAGGAATCAGGCCAAGGGGCGATTCTCGGAATCAGACCAAGGGGGTGATTCTCAAGTGATTCTGAGAATCACCCTCGACAGGCCATGTGTTGATTCCCAGAATCACCCCCTGGCCTACTGGGGGCGATTCTGGGAATCGTTTCCCACATAGAACAAGGAGCCGATTCTAAGGATTAGCCCTCTCGCCTACCTAAAATAGGCCCCCGAGAAGGCTAGGAGGCCGTTTTATGTTTTTCCTAGGGTAGGCAGGCCCATGGTCGGGCACGTCTACCCATAGGTGCCCAACTATGGACGTGCCCGCCCACGACACGACAACGTGGAGGACGTCATCGTCCCACGGGCGGTCACACCCATGGTCAGGCAGACTACCTGTGGGCAGAAGCTCTCAGTCGTGGGCGTGGCCATCCACCTATGGTTAGGCGCGCTCGATCGTGGGTGTGCCTGCCTACGAGACAATAGTGTAAAACATGTCGTAGTGCCACAGGCAGGCATGCTCACGATCGTATGTGCTCGCCCACAAGTAGTGCCTGTGGGTGGGTGCGCCCAGGTGTGGGCCTGCTCACCCTGGGAAAAACGAAAAGCACCCCCCGGGTGATTCTCAGAATCGAACACCTACCCTACCTTGGGGCCGATTTCAAGAATCGCCCCCCAACAGGCTAGGGGGCGGATTCCCATAATCACCCCCGATAGGCTAAGGGGTGATTCCCAAAATTTCCCCCTGGCTTGTTGGGGGCAATTCTAAGAACTTCCCCATGCAGGCTAAGGGAGCAATTCTAAGAATTTTCCCCAGTAGGCCAGTGAGCGATTATGGGGATCGACACCTGGGAAATCTAGGACGCCATTTTGTGTTTTTCCAAGGGTGGGTAGGCCCACAATCGGGTGCTTTTGGCCATGGTATTACTGCCCGAGGCACGACGACATGTTGCACGTTGCTATTCCATAGGAGCGAACATATATGACCAGGCGCACCCACCCACAAGACTGACTGTGGGTCGGTGTGTTCGACCGTGGGCATGCTCGCCCGCAACATTACAACATGCAACATGTCACCATGCTGCAGGAGGGCATGGCCACGCTCATGTGTGCCCTCCCACAAGCACTGCCTATGGGTGGTTGCACCCTAGAAAAAATGCAAAACGACCCCCTGGCCTGCCCGGGAGCCGATTCCTAGAATCAACCCCTGGCAGGTTAGGCGCCCGATTTGCAAAATTGTCACCCTATCCTGGGAGGGGGCCAATTCTCCTAATCACCCTGCTCGGCCGGTTATCATAATCGGCCCCCTGGCTTGCCAGGGGGCTGATTCTCATAATCGTCCCCTGGCAGGTCAAGGGTGATTCCCAATATCACCCCCTAGCATTTCAATTCCCAGAATCGCCCCCCTAGCCTGTCAATTCCCATAATCGCCCCCTTGGCCTATTGGGGGCGATTCTAGGAGCCGACCCCTTGGTATGCTAGGGGGGCGATTTTGAGAATTGGCCCAGGGGGTGATTCTTAGAATTACTCTTCATGGGCCAAGGGGTTGATTTTGAGAATCTGCCTAGGGGGCGATTCTCATAATTCCCCCTAGCTCGCCAGGGACGATTCTCGGAGTCAACTCCTTGGTCTATCGGGGGCTGATTCTGAGAATCGGCCCTCGAGAAGGCAAGGGGGGCGATTATGAGAATTGGCCCCATGGCCTACCAGGGGGCCATTTTGCATTTTTTGGAGGGCCGGTAGGCCCACTCCCGGATCCGATACAACATTGAGGCACAACAACCCCCTAGCAGGGGAGCTGCTAAGGGACTGGGGACAATTAAAAAAATAAATAATATTTTTTTCTAAGGAATGACTTTTTTTTTTGTTCCCTGTATGAACCTAACATCCAACTTATCGTGGGGGTCGATGTTCATGTTTCTGGTCTTTTTCATTTCAGAAGTGCCCCCTAGGCCAATTCTCAGAATCAAATCACTGGGCTGATTCCTAGAATCATGCCCGCCAGGCCAGGGGGCCGATTATGGGAATTGCTCCCCTAGCATACCAGGGGGTTGATTCCTAGAATCGCCCTAGGAAATCTAAGGGGTAATTATGGGAATTTCTCCCCTGGCCTGCCGAGGATGACTCTGGGAATCAACCCATGGGGGAGATTCCCATAACCGATTTTGCTATGGGGTCGCTTATGAGAATCGCCCCCCTCGCCTATCGAGGGGGATTCTAGGAATCAGCCCCCTAGCCTTTCAGGGGCCAATTATGGGAATCATCTCCCAGGCTAGCCAGGGCGCCATTTTACGTTTTTCCCACGACAGGTAGACCCACAACCCAGTGCGGCACAACACTTGTCATGGGGGTTGATGTCCATGTTTCTGGTCTTTTTTCACTTTTAGATTTTGTTTCATTTTTCTTGTTTACTTAAGATATTGGTTTTTTTTTAATTTACTGAAGTATATATATGTGTATCTTTTTTGTAGGAAAATGGCATCAAGGAAGATTTTTTTGAATCTTTGTGGACCAAATACTACTAAAACTAGAGGAGGATCCTCAAAAAGTAGTGTTGAACAAACCAAACCTCAGCTAATAACTACAGATCTATCAAGTCCCTCAAATTAGAAGAAGTCGATTTCTTATTTGAAGAAATCACAAGAAATGAAGCATACATAACATGTATGGTTTGTGAAATATAGAGAAGGCAAATAACATCTGCAGATATATCTATATTTTGATATCCCTAACGATAGTGGAAGTTATGAGGTGCTAGAAAAAGTACTAGACATGTGTTTGATCCTGGATACTGAAGTTGTTTATGTACTTACACAACTGCCCAAGCCACATGACAAGATTAGATATCAGTTTGCATTGTCAATGTATAACACGATAGATGAATCTACAAAGATGTGTAAACAAATCATAAATGAGATTGCACAAGATATTGAAAGTATTGTTATTTATATTTATATGTTTTTCATTATTGTAATTGTATCATTATATCTTTTATAACTTATTTTTTATTGACATATAATATTTTTGACATAATTTTATTGAAAATATTTCAATTATGTTGAGAGGCATTTATTTTATAGAGAAAAATATTATGAATGTTGTCAACAGTTTCTACTTAGGGTCAGAAGAAGATCCGGCAAACAAGCAAAAAAAAGTAATTCATGATGCTACAAAACTACATCCAAGGGATCAACAAAAATGCCTATAATGGATAAATCTAGCAAAGCTAGACATGTTACTTTTGAAGAGGAGGAAGTTGAAACTAAAGTTGAATAATATGTTTCCATTACTGAGGATGAGATTAGAACTGATGTTAGAAAGGAGAAGAGCCATAAAAGACCAAAAGTAAAAATACCAAGAATGTCTCTGTTCTAGTTGATGATGAGGATGTTACTTATCTAGAAGAAAAGAAGAGGAAAAAAATAAAATTTGATCATTCTCAAAAAGTCAAGGCCAACAATGAAGATCTTCGTGAAAACTCAAAAGAAAGAAGAGAACTCATTACACGAGGAGCTGATTTAGAGGATGACATTATTAAAACAAAAAAAATGCCATTCGACATAACTTGACAAAGAAAAACTTAATTGAGGTTGGTCTTACATTCCAACTTAATGTCAGACAAATATATACACCAAGTGAAGGACAATTTAAATTTGTAATTTGAAAGCCACACCACCTGCATGTTCACAACTTGAAGACATCGATGAGGTACAATCCATATGCTCATGTGGTTGATTATGTGCTTCTTATTGACCTAGTTCAAGTTCCCAACAAAGAAGCATTTAATAAGTCAAAATGTTTTGAATACAATTATTATGTGCTTGGGGGGAACCATTTTGTGAAGCTCAAAGGAAATTGATGGGGGAATATCCCAATAACCCAGGTTTTGAAACAATGAAATGTATCATTTATGTTGGTTTATCAAATACAGAAGAAAATTTATTGGCATTGGATCATAATACAGACAATGAGTATATGATGTCTATGACTTTCACCCAAATGGTTATATTTATTCATAATGAATCTGAAGAAAAATCTGGTGGGGATAAGACAAAGGTTCGTGTAGAATTTTGGAAGGAATGTTGTATGGAAATAGGCTATCAAATTGAGGAAAAAATAAATTCAAAAGGTGACAAAGTACATTATGTATATTCATAGGTGTCGATAACATTTTCTAGTTGGCATTTAGAATCGGAGAGATATGGGAATGATTAATGAGATTTTTAGCATGTGGGAGAACATTGGCATTAAAAAATAGAAGGTCAAGAATTCTAAACCATTTATATGTAGCAACAGTGAATCAAGTCCTGAAATGAAATTGCTTCTAGAAGATATGACTATCACACCTTGGAGAACATTGCAAGGAGTGAAAGATGAAAAACTTGTCAAAACAATATTATCTCGTGTGAAGTCAGGAGAATTATCATTGGACGAAATGTGTGAGGAATTTCAAAAGTAAGTTTGTTGAATTATTTTTACTTATTTCTAGATTATAATTTTCTTTTAAATATAACATATTGTTGTTGGTAGTATTTATTATACATATCATTATATTAACTTTTTTTACTTTATCTATTTAATCACAAGATTTACATGAAAATACAAGAAGAAATAGTTAAATTGTTGAATGAAGATAGTTGGGATGATGTTTTACGCAACTACCCAGATTCAAGTTCTACATCAACACTAAAATATTTTTATCTTGCATTTAAAAAGGTATATTGATTTATACATTCATTTTTTTTATCTGTATACTATTTTTAATTTATAACTTATACATATATTTATTTATTTTATTAAATATGAAGAAGAATGCAAATGGAGCAATAGATAGTTTTAGAAGCTTTATTGAAAAATTAAGATCGAAACACTGAGAAAGCAACGTCTTAGTGATGTTGAACTTGATCCAACTCTTATTCATTTCATTTGGAATGGGCTTGACACTATTCAATATCAAATAATATAAGGTGATTGTGAAGACATTTCTAAACTCATACCTAAAAGGGATTATTCTCTAGTTATTGCAGATATTCCCCATTGTTTCAATATCCCAAACATTGACTATGATAGTGACACAAATTGAGAATATTATTAACAAGCTTCAAGGGAAAAGCAGACTCGATGATGCATCTTACATGGTTAGACGTTGAAATCATATTTTTGATTAATGTTAAAAAAATCATTTATGTACAAGTTAATTGAACTTTTACTATTTCATGTTACAGGCAAAAGTCAATCTTCTTAACGTGAAGATCAACCAATTATAAGTGATTGTGAGTTCAGCCATGTTGAAAGTTGGACAAAAGATGATAGCTATAAGTCTATGCTTCTTAATCGGGTAGATGGAAAGAGTCATAGCCAAGTACTAGTTTATGATGTTGTTGTATAAAAACTAACATATGAAGATAAAGAAGCAAAATGATAGATAGTTAGCATTTATAAAAAACCACAGTCATTGATTAACTATCTTATAGACTTATGTTCAAATGAAGGAGATTGGGTTTTGGATTTATTCTTAGGCTCAGGTAAGTCTTATTATATAAAATTGAATTTCAATATCTTCTTTCTTAATTTATATGTGATTATACTAATTTACTTCATTAACTCTTTTGTGCTTGATAATTTGACACAACACTAGCATGTTGCCTACAAAAAAGAAGAAATTGCATTGTCAATGAAAAAGACCCAGTACAGTGCAAATTTATTTAGTAGAGAATTAATTCTCTTCAATTTATTCCATATGCAATGCAAGAAATTAAGTTGAGGAAAGGGGATTTTAATTAATCGCATGTGGCAAAAAAGGCAAAGGAACCTCAACCACCATTAAATGGAATGATTGGAAAGACATACATTGAGAGATTCACAGACATCAAAGATCCACCTGAAGAGGAAAATGAGGAAACTAAAGTAGAAAATATTGTGGAATAAAACAATAATGAAACTCTAGAAGATGAAAAGTCTGGATTACATGATATTATTGATTAAATTTAAGTTATGCTTAGAAATCAAGCTCATTTTTTGTAACTATTAATTAGTTATACTTATAATGTTTTGACTTTGACATTTTATGAGAAGAATAAATATTCAATTAATGTTTTTATAGGTTCAATATTTGTATTATGTGATTTTCGCTTTGATTTTTATGTGAATCATTATTTTTTGAAAAAATTGTGATTATTGTTATCTTTTGACATGAAATTCATTAAAAAAACTATTATTTAGCCATTTTTTGTTAAATTTTCCCTATAAAAATCATTATTTTGACATGTCCTTTCTAACAAAAAATTATCAAAATGTGTAATTTTTTTGTCATATTTATGTTCAAAATATTTATTTTTATGTCAATTGTTAAAAATTATTGTTTTTTATAAACAATTATTGGATGTGCATTGAAAAAGTTAATTAACGATATATAAATATGTAGAATATCGAAACTTTAAAATATCGACCTTTTTCTTTAACTATGCAAAAAAACTAAGACCCCACTACAAAAAAAAAAATTAAAGAAAAACTAAAAAATATGAAGAATAAGACTACTTCAAAAATTGTTAAATTTAGAAAATAATTATTCAAATTTAATATATTACAAACTTTAACGTCAAAAAATAAGCCTTTTAAGAAAAAGGCCTAATGCGAAATCAACACTTTTTAAAATCAGCTTTCAAATCACTAACATTCTAAAAAATAATGTACATAAAAAATTTAAAGTGTCAAAAACTATGCTAAATGTGTGTGTGTGTGTGTGTGCGTGTGTGTATTCTACATTGACACTTTGGAAAATCGGTTGATTTTTTTGCTACCTCAAAAAAAAGGGTAATCGTATCAATTCCCATTTCAAAGTTTACGCTGTTAATTTCCTTTGTGCATTTTCGCGATCAAGGCATAAAATTACCACCCACTACTAGGACTCCTACTCCAAACAGTGTGAGGTATAATAGGGACTTCATGTCGGGGAGATCCCCTAAATGTTGGTGGGTCTAGCATTGTCAATATTTCTGGCACTAGGAGGGCTAGATGACAAGTTGAGTGTGGGTTTTAACCCCGTACATAAATTACCTGCATACGAATTCTAAATCACAGAAAAATAAACAATGCGAGAGCATAACACATAAAACACATATACACAGATATTTCCCACTGGATCCCAAAACCGGGACTACTAGCTTGATTTT
>APFE031714825.1:138278-153335 GCA_000404065.3 Pinus taeda | reverse complement strand
GTTTTCCACCAGAGCCTTAAATTCTTTAAACCTATCAAAGACTTCGGATTTCTTCTTAAGGAAATATATCCATGTATTCCTTGAGAAGTCATCTATAAATGATACATAGTACACAGACTTACCCAGTGATGGAACCTTCACAGGTCCAAACACTTCACTGTGCACAAGCTCTAATATCTGTTTCATCCTCTTACCGCCAGAGGGGAAACTCACCCGACTCTGCTTCCCATATACATAATTTTCACAGAAATCAAAATCCAGAGAGCTATTACTCATACCTTCTACCATACCTTTACCATGAAGTATTCGAAGGCCCTTCTCTCCAATATGTCCAAGCCTTTGATGCCACAGCATGGTCTTCTCTCCAGAGACCACTAGATTTTTCTGCTCCATTTTCAGGAACCATAAAACTATTGCACCCATCAAAAATAGTGCTACCTTGCAGCTTGTACAAAGCTCCAATCCAAACTCCCCGCATCAATACTAGTGCTCCTCGAACCATCTTGCAGATATCCTTCTCGAACACTGTCTTTACACCTGCATCATCCAACTTGCTTACAGAAATTAGATTTCTGGCCAATGCAGGAATATGCAGAACACCCGGAAGGGTTCTAACCTTTCCACCTTGCAACTTCAACTTTACTTTTCTGTGACCAATGATTCTAGCCTTCCTATCATCTCCTAAGAAGACATCACCACCATCATATTTCTCATACTCGCAGGACCACTCTCTATGGGGAGTGAAGTGAAAGGATGCACCTGAGTCAATCAACCATGCCTCATGATCTACATGTGTACTTGAAGAAGCCAAGTACACATCCCCACCTTCATCTGAGGTGGTTTTGCCTCTGCAGAAGGAGCATCATCAGATCCCTTTCCTTTATCAGGAGCTTTAGATTTACACTCCCTTCTGAAGTGCCCTTCCTTTCCGCATTTCTAGCACACCACCTTTATAGGTTTTCCTGGAGATTTAGATCTCCCTCTAGATTTAGATCTCCCACTCGATGACTTATTTTTGTTTCTGTTCTGGGACCGTCCTCGTACCGACAAGGCATCACCATTCTGGTTGTCCATATTTTTCCGTCTCATCTCCTCTGTCAGCAAGGCTGAGACTATTTCATCAAACTGCAAAGCAGTTGCATTGCTACCTATTGCAATAACTGGACTATCCCACGAATCTGGTAGAGAACACAATAAACTGATGCACTTATCTTCATCTGAAATTTTAATATCAAGAGGTGATAACTGACTTCAGTATTAAATGCATTCAAATGCTTTGTCACTGAGTCTCCATCTTTCATCCTCAGGTTATATAGCTTTTTCCGCAGAATAGTTTATTCACCAGAGACTTAGATTGGTACAAAGTCCCTAACTTGTCTCACAGAGCCTTCGCCGTAGCTTCCCCTGATACATTCAACAATTGAATCTGAGACACACAATCGTATTGTGCTCTTGCCTTGATCCAACTTCTTCCATTCTTCATCGGTCACTCTTGTTGGTTTAGTACCCGGATCTACCGCGATCCACTGATCTTTATTCACCAACAGTTCCTCCATCTTGAGTTTCCACAACTCAAAACTCTGACCATTGAACTTCTCAATCTCTATCTTTCCACTGCTCGCCATCTTCTTTCACCACCAGAACCGATCTCGCAGATCTCCCACTGAACAGGGTCTACCACAGGCCCGAGCGAAACCCCCCAGCAACAAAGGCGTCCCCTTGAAGCCAAAACAACTCTGATACCAAACGTAGGTTTTAACCCTGTACAGAAATTACCTGCATACGAATTCTAAATCACAGAAAAATAAACAATGCGAGAGCATAACACATAAAACACATATACACAGAGATTTCCCACTGGATCCCAAAACCGGGACTACCAGCTTGATTTTTCATTATGTTCCTTTCAATGTTATAATACATATTTATACATGCTGAAGCATCCAATACCATGGACCGAAAACCATCGCGCCCAAAAAACATGTGTGAAAATCATGCACAAAACCATAGGTGCGTCCGCCCAACCTAACATAGGGTCCAAAACCAAAATTTTCCGGGCGCTGGCCCGGACCCCATAAAGTGGGGTTACGGATACCCCTCAAACCCCCTGTTAACTATGTGGAAAGAATATAACACAACCCAACATTGAGCTCTTGAAGTCTGTTTTGAATTTCTACACTCATTTATGACTTCTTCATGAATCATACCCTCGACATGTTTTTTCAAAGACATAAAATTACAAGTGTCGATGAATATCATTAATGACTTGTCACATCTTAAATTTGATGGCGAGGGTGGAACAACCTTGCTAGATCATACTGATCGTTTTCTTCAATTTTGCACAAAGCACAACATCCCCCTTAAGGATGTTGGCTCTCGATTTTTTATTCTCACATTCAAAGGGAGTTTAAGGAAATGGTGTTACACATTGACCAATGCCTCCATACTCACGCTTTTGACATGTTGTATTGTAAATGCCTGGGCAAGAAAATTTTAGAATTGCTAAAATCACCTGATGAATCATTGCATCATTTTCACATTCATTTTATGCATTTTTATTTTGAATATCTAGAAGATGAAGTTGATTGGGATTTCTCGGTTGGATGATTTCAATATCTTGTTCACATTTATGCACATCTAGACGAGTTAGAATCTTTCAAACCTCTCCCAACATACCTCAATGTTAGCGTTTCTAAATATGAGCTGGACAAGGTTTCTATTCCAAGTGACCCTTCATCCCCTTCTCATCAAACATCTCTAGCTCCGCAGGTCGAGGTGGAAGAAGTTGAGAAATCACTAGTTGATCTACCACCATCTTTTCCCACCTCACATGCTAAGAATTTTAGCGCAAGTTTGGACTGTCAATCTGATGATTGTGATGAAGTGTTATCTCCTTGTCCTCCATCATTTGGTTCTTCTGATCCTTTGTAATTGTGATGTGTTGTGTTCACCTATTTCAAATCTCTCTTGTGATTTTCACGAGGATTAAGTGTTGGATGGATTTGGTGTTGAGCAACCAACTTGCAATATCATTCACGATGATTATGTGGGGGAGTCCATAGTTGAATAATAATCTGCGATGAAGGATGATTCTCTTCCTTTCGCACCTCTCCTTCATCTTTATGACATTTCCCATGATTATGTCATTTCTGTTGAATCTTGTGAAAATTTAGGTCCTAATGATGTTACTACTTCCAATCATTCACAAAACATGTGGGATGTCATTTCTTCATCTAGATGTGGAGAGGATGAATCTTCTACTCTTGAGATTCCTAATCCCTCATCTCATATTTCTGAAAAATTAGAGCGTGATTTTTTTTTTCCATCTTCCCCTCTTTGTAATTCATCAGATCATGAGGATGCCTTTGTTTGTGATCTTGAACTTTCTGATCATGCCTATCGCGACCTCTTCATTGATTCATTCGGTCACGATTCTGATTTTTCAGTTGTTAATATTTTCCAACCACCAATCTGTGATGATCTACCTACTGATCGGTTGGAACTTCCCCAAGCTGTTGAGGCACTTCAGCCCAAGATGATGGTTATGTCAGGTTCTCGTAGTCTTGAGGTTAGTTCATCTTTCAAACATAATAGTATTCAATCTTTTGAGGTTCCTCATCACTCTATCATACATATTGAAAATAAATTTGTCTTTCAATTATCAGACCCTCCATATGTATTACACGATCTTATCGCTCAGTCATTGGAGGAGATGTACGTGGCGAGCACTGTTGCAAAACAAAAAAAATATTCTTTCTTCATGTTCGTTCGCCTTCGTAGTTAGAAAGTGTGTGCCTGCTTATCTTCATCTCACAATGTGTTTGGACACCATGGTACATTTATGAGTGCCTTTCATAAACTTTTCATTTTTACTTTTCTGTGAGTGCATTCAAACTTCAAACGCTTTGGTTTGTATTGACTTATATTTCTTGCTTGTTGGTATGCTTGTATATCTTTCTTGACATTCATGCTCTTGCCTACATGGGCCAGCCAATGCGTTAATCGCTGCATTGGAAGTATCACTTTACATAAGTTGGAATATATTCTTCTTAGGCTAGGAGTAGGAGTAGTTGTTTCCTTTTCTTGTTTATTTCCTTGATTTTCCTTACTTTGTTTCGCTTTGTCTTGCTTCTTTCCTTTGTTTGTTTTATTTTGCGGTTGAAGGTTAGTTTTCACATGAAACTATGTTTTCCTTCTTAGACAAGCAGGGTGAAGTTCAAGAGGAACTTGTACTTCTATCAACACTTGGTTATTTTCTTATTCCCTCTCTTTATGTGAATCTTGCATTTATTTTAATCGATGATACCCTGATGTAAAATGTGTTCCTTTCGGAGAGAGTCATGGTGAAATCATGATTCTTGCACTTTTAACTAGTACCCCCTACTCTGATCGGTTTTCTATTTTCAATTAACCCTTTTCAACTAAGTCAAGTAGAGTAAGGAGAGGGGTAAAACCTTAACAAGTATGTCAGAGGTATATATAAATGTACTTATCTGAAGGAACAACCTCTTCTACTCTCAATAATTCAGGATCCCTCTTACGCCCCATGAAATAAATAAGTGTCGATGCACAGTTCTTTGAACAAATGAAAATGAAAAAATGAAATAAAGGGTGAAAGAAGAGAAATGATTATTGTGCAAAGAGGTGAAGCAAGTAACCTTGCCGAGGTATTGTCCAGGCTCATTGGCAGTAAAGAAATGCTTGTGTTCTTGAAGTGACTCTCTAGGGGTAATATCAAGGCCTGTTGGCAATAGAGCAACACCAGAGATAAATGTAGAAACTTTGACAGTCTCTTTTACTTGTGCATCTATATACTCCTCATCCCTAATTTAAACAACTCAGTTTCAATTGGCTACGTATGTGTGTTTTCGATGAAGAGAATGGTAGGGAATACATCTTTAACTGAACTAAGTGAAGGAGATTTGATAATCAAATAACTAAATAATACTTATGGAAGAGTTAGACCTTTTTTGCATGAGACAAGGTCCATACAGAGAGCTAGAGTTCTACCATTGTGTCACCAATGTTGTAGTGGCTACAACCACCCTCCAACTGTTTGCCTATGATTCGATTTTGGAGCCTTCCTTTTTATCTACAGGAGCTCATCTTGCACTAATACAAGTATTCATGCTTCGAATAAGACTTATATTTTCATTTTCGCTTGTGTTTGCTAACTTAGTTGATTCTTATAAGGCACAAGTTGATCTCCCAACTTGGTCACACAACAGTTCTGGGCTTGCCTCCAGAAACTGTGAAATCCTTGAAGGCAATCAACCTTGATGATTGGAATTGCACAGTTTAGACTGGCAGTTAGCCTTGAGCTCAAAAACTGCCTAGTCATGGAAGGCACTCAACCTTGATGATTAGAATTGCATAGATCAGACTTGTTGTCACTCACTAAAAAAGAGAGTTCCAATTGTACAAAGACGGAAGAACAGGTCCAATCTAATTTGTTTTGGATAACTTCCCATATTCTCTAAAAAAAAAGACTCATTTCTTTCACAAACCCCATTCTACCCTTCATTTTTTAAATTCTAGCCGCAGCGACCCTTTTTTAACTCTAGCCGAAATCCCTTTGTATTTCCAACTCTAGCCGTGTTCCCTCATTCCCCTTTGAAATATCTTAAAAATATTTGTAGAACATACCATAGGCCTTTTTAAAGCTTGGGAGCTGTAAAACTTTATCATTATCAGTCCAATTCCCTTTGCAATACATATCCACTCATCTCCCTTTTCCTTTTGCGATTGCAATATTGCATATTGCAAAGTTTCCCACTTACCACAATAAATCTCTATCTCCCCTCGCCGATTGCGATAAATCCTCCACCCACCAATTGCAATATCGTAATGAGGGATCGCTCAAGTCACAACTTCCTCCTCCATCGAAGCCCCTTCCAACTTGTGATTGTGATGGATGCGATATTTTATATATTGTGGTTTGTTACAATTTCGGGTTCAAGCCATGTCACATATCATCGATCACCGTTTGAAAATGTAAACCTTAATGAAGTTGCGATTGGTGAATTCTGATAATGTTAAATCACTGAGATTTTTGCCTTCGATGTTAAAGTGCCATGGAGGGCCAAAAAGCATTTAACAAAGAAATTCAGCAAAAAACCAAGGGTGGATGGGCCTTTTCTCTCTCCTCTAGAGGGACACGTGGCAAAATATTATTGGATCCGATAAAGACATGATGGCACTGATGTCAACATGACGTGGCAGTACAAAGATGATGTGGTAGTAAGGAGGACATGTGGCATGTAGTTTTTGCATTTTAAGGGATCATAAGGGGCCAAAACAAGGTGACATGTGGAAAAGTATGACTTCATCTCGTAAATCAGCGATCGGAGGTCCCGATTCATCGCTTATCACAATCGCAAGAGTTAGGAGGGTGAAACCAGAGGCATGGATTAGAAAAGTCCCGATTTTCAACCTCCAATATTGGGCTAAGCACCCGGTCATATGAAGAAAATCACATAAAGGGGATAAAACAAAGGGAGCCAAATATCCCGGAACTCGCCTACTTTGTAATGTTTTTTGGTGCAAAAGGGCCAATAACGAGGACCCCCAATTTAGCATTAAGGAAGTATTACTGGGCATATCATGGCTTCGATAGTATGGTACGAGGCTTTGAAGGCGGATGGGTCAGCAGCTGAAGCATTGAACGAATTATGGTGTAGCAATAAATCAGTATGGGGGGCTTAGGAAGACTTAATAGCTTGGCATGGAGCTCCACTCGGATATGCAACGCATAATTTCCTGAACAAACTCTGGTTATGCTCTCTGAAAAGAAAACAAAGTGATCACTACCAACTCCAAAGAGTGGTGAAGTTGGGAAGTTAAGGCAAAAGCGAAGAGAACCACCGAGCAGAGGAGAGACACATTGCTGAAAATATGTGTCCTGATTAAGGGACTTCACGGGAACAACAGAGGGGCACTTGCTCCATCATCTTTTAGTTTTTCCTTTTTCTTTTATTCATATAATTTCTATGTAGTTTAAAGAAGGAAATCAAATTCTGATGAAATCATTTTGGGCTAGCAGAGCGTTCTACATAGGGACATCTAGTCTGTGAGATACCTGGAGTTCAGGGGGAGATATTTTTGTAACTATTATTCAAAGTCCGACCTCTCCTTATAAAGAAAGAAAAGAAACACATAGAATTTGTTCCAGAAATTTTCACCTACAGGGTTTGAATTCTGTGATTCCATTTTTGGTTCTATTTTCCTGTTCATGGGGGACTTAAGTGATATATGGATGAATTAATGGATTGGTATGTTGGAAACATATTGGATTAATGAAACTCTTTGGTGATTCCAATTAGAGCAATGTGTAGTATGTTTTTCCCTCAGTAAATCTCATTTCATATATGTTTTTCCTTCTACTAAAATTGTGAAATGAAGCTGCTAGTCTCATGCATTCATGGTCTTATATTTTGCTACTAAATAGAGAACAATACCCCTGTATATTATAGGTTTACTTTTGTTATTTAATAGCCTACAATACCTGTAGTAATTATAGATTTACTTGTGTTATTATATTAACCTATAGTACCTATATGAGCACGAATTTACTCACACTGTTTTGTGATAGAGGTACCCATGATGCATATGCATGAAACCTTAATTCACGCTCCACTCTTTCTGCTCTTTCATATCCTCAGTCTTCCATACTTCTGCTGGAACATTGTTGCTTAGGATACTATCTTGTTTACAGCTGTATGCATCTATTTCCCTCGTTTCTCTCTTCCTCTTCATTTTATTAAAACTTCAATATTAAGCTTCCTGTTGTTGTGTGTCAGCCACCAGAACAAGACATTTCTCTTTGATGTTTCCCCAATTTACCCCCTGCATTTGGATCCATGTATTGACTTGAGTTTACCTTAATGAAGGGCTATTTAACCTAGCCCCTTGTATTATATTTTTAACTATGTGACAATTGGAGTGTTGCAAAGACCCCTCTCAGATAATCTTCCATGCACTCCTCTATCTAAGATGTCCTAGGCACTGGTCTACAATCAAGCTAGAGGTTGTCTCTAGGAAGCTTTCTATATCTCCTGAGGCATTTGTGCTCAAGGTGCTAGAAAAAGCAACAACAAGACTAGTAGTCGACCTTGAGCTCTGAAACTACACAGTCATGGAAGGCAACCCAACACTAAGCCCAAAAACTATGCAACCCTCACTAAGCTAAAAAACGGTGCAGTGCACACTAAGCCGAAAAGTTGCTTAGTTCCCCGTAACTGCACAGTCTTTCCTAGCAATATTCATGGAAAGTTTCCCCAGGAAAAGAAATAAAACTAAAGGGAAAAAGAATCCCTATGAAATAGGTATCTATTTTTAGTTTCCTGAAGGTGGCACATTTCTATTTTTAGAAGTTTCCGCCAATTGTCACTTTTGTCCATGATCTCAAGCATGCATCATAAAACCTCAATTTTCTCAATTCTATGTAATGGACACCTCTAGAGATCATTTGTGAATTTGACCATCAATCTCTAGCATTCCCGAGGAGATAAGGAACCTATGGAGCATTTTCATCACTTTTTCGGGTGAATTTTCCTTTTATCGCTTTTCTGTCGCTTTTTGTTATTTGGGTTGTGTGAGTGTTGTTTCACTTGTTTCTCTTCTTGGTTACTGGCATTTTAACTTGATTTATCTTGTAGAAGTGTTGTTTTAGTCTGTCATTTGTCTTTCATAAGTGCCGCATTTATTTTCTTGTTTTTTCACCAACGGTCGTCATCTTGACGAATCTCCTCACATACTTGAGTTTCTTTTTGTTTGTTGATTTTTTGCACTGGTTTTTCATCAATTTATCCTCACTTAGTTAGATCTGCACGCAAGCTCGCATATCACTAAGTTATGCTCATTTTCATACCTCCATTGGGCATATCTGCACTTCCCTTGGCCGGATTTTTCCTTTACCAGTTGGGCATTGCGTAATCCTAATGCTCAAACTCCAAGTTTGTCTTCTAGAACTATGCAGTGCATAGTACAGGTTGGCACTAACTGTGCATTGTGTAGTTCCAGGGATAGCCTGTCAACCTTGGCCAATGAGATTGCACAATGTGCAGTCTCTCCCAGGCTAAACTGCACATTGTTCAATCTCAAGCCTTAAGATAAACCCTTGGATGTTGGGATTGCACAATGTGCAATTCCCACAACTTGTTAGTCCCTCTTGCAGGTGAAAATTGTGCAATCCCTCTCATCAGATGACCGAATTGCTGCTTGATTATGCTGTGAAGTTAGATTTGCAAGAGCTAATGTTTGTTTTCCATGAGTGTCCTTTCTGTCCCACAAGTACGACACTCGCGAAGCACTTCTCTCCAACAATCATTGTTACCATGGCATCAAAGAGAGATACTTTAAGAGAGACCACTAAAAGAAACACTGGGGAAGTAATTGAGCAAGCACCGATTAACTTTCCAATATATGCGGGCAATGAACTATTCATAGAAAAGGAGTCAACACTAACATGGAAGAAAGTCCAGTAGTAGTAGAAGAAGACAGAAAACAAATACAAGACCAAGGAAAGAGAAATTTGTTGACAAAATAGAGGAAGAACAAAGCTGCAGAGTGAAAGTGGATTCAATATTCATGGAGGCATCTTTGGCAGCAGAAGCATAAGGAAGCATATGATACAGAGAGCAGAGCAGAGGAAGGGAGAAAAGCAAAGCTTTCAGGTAGTAGAAATGAGATCTAAGAAAACATAACAAGAACTAGAGGAAGAACGGGAGCTAACGAGGAAAGAATAGGAAGAGAAGCAGAAGAAGGAAGAAGAAGAAAGGAAAAGCGCAATGACAGAAGAAACAATGTTGATTCAAGAAAAAACCGACCACAATAAAGGGAAAGAGCGAACATATGCAGGATCGAGGTCTTGCTCATCCATCGAAGATTTGATTGAAGTGGCAGACATGGAGTTGGGATAAGAACCGCATGATAAAGATATTGATCTAATGTTGAATGCCCCACAAGTCATCGTTCAACCTCTACCACCTCCAACTGTAGAGTTAGCCCGAGCAATGATCATGCATCACCTGCATTCATTAGAGTAAGGGTGATATTGGTGGACACTAGTAGGAATCCAAATGTCATTACCAAAGCCAACTTGGCCTTCGCAGGTACGACAAGATCAAACACTCAGTATTTGATGACCGAGAGTAAGAAATTGATACAAAATCTACAAGTTGTTTGACAAGGGATAGAACAAATCTTTGAAGCAACGTGGAATGCAAGTCCCACATAGGTCTTCTTAGGGTAAATGAGAGCAATGATACTTGGTGAGTTATTAACACTTAAAGAGTGTTGAAAAATATGCAACAAGAAATGTTAAATTTAGAATGTGCTAAAATAGCATGTCTAAAAATAGCAGTTTGGCCAGCGAGGTCATTGGCCACATTGGGTGAGAGGTGAAACTGCTAAAAATAGAAAGTTCTAAAAATAGCATTTCTGGGTCCCTTCCTATTTATAACAGTCCCTAGTTTATTTATGGGAAGTAAAATTAATTTTGGTCTTAACAATGGCTAGAAATATTAATTAATTAATTCAGTTGAGTTAATTAGTTAAGGAAAAATGAATTTGAAGTCTTTGTGAGCATGCACATGAGTTGTCCCACTGATTGAGGAATTTATCATTAATTTCCTCCATTAATTGAGGGAATAAGTATGGGTTCTATAATGAGAGAACCAGTTGACTTAGTTATAACTAGTCAAGTCCATTTAGATTATTTTAACAAGTTGTTAAAATAATAAAATAGTTTGTTAATGCTTGCATGCATGTGATAACTATTATTTTAGATAATTGAGAATTCACTCATGGATATCTGTTGCATGTCAGTTCTGTCGGAGACCCAGTTGAGATTAGATGAGGGACAACGTACTATCAGATGCTTGGATATTTCTAGTAAGTATTCCTTGCATGGAGAAGGATCTATTATAGGAGATTGGAGGACTTGTGGCCTATATATTGAGGCCTAGGTAGTCCATGTTTTTTATCTTCTAATTGAAGATCATCAGAGTACAGAGAGAGTAGGATAACTATTGAGCTGATTCTTTTTTATGTTGAAGAGGATTTCCACTTGATTGATAATACAATGTTGGGGTTTTATGCTGGTGCTTTCCCCAGTGATATAGTTCGTGTTATGTGTTAGTGAGTCCTTCTTATCAGTTATATGTGTTCTTATTGATGTTTCTCATGGTTGATTAAGCTTCCACTAAATTGTTTGTAGAAGTAGATCAAGTGTTTTGCTTTAGTACATTTCATTACCAAGTTGATCTACAGGTGGGAAATTTCTACATGGTATCAGAGCTAGCTGATTTGTAGAAAAAGTTCTACACGGTATCAAAGCTAGCTAATTTGTAGAAAACTTCTACAAAATTTGTACAAAGAGACCATGTAGGACCTCTATGAGGAGTTCATGATCATACATAAGGTAGTTGCACACTTGCATAGCCTGTAGCGGCAGAGCGAGGAATTTGTCAAGACTCATAGGAATATGCAAACTGCCATCACCGCCATGGAAGAATGGACAAGGTGATACAAAGGGGCACTGCTTACTTTGGTGAAGAAGATGAAGTTGCGGGCAGAGTTGGAGAAAGAAAGAGTTCAAATGTTGATTCAAAACAATAAGCAGCTTGCCTCGTTCATTGGAAATGATTAGGCTCCATATGTACGGTTGTACAACAATATTGGACTTCATGGTGAGAAACCAAAAGACCCCATCAGTCAGCTCACTCACCGAAGCTAAACACAAACACCAAGTCAAGAAGGAGATTGAAGAGTACTTGGAGCATCTAACATAGGTTGCCACCAGGGAAGACTTGGAGGTGAGCACGCATAGCATGCAAAATTTCAATGGTGGTCCTATCAAATTCAAAACAAAATTGCTCATGCTTAAGAATGAGTTGGACACAGCTTCCAAGACAATGTACTCAAATGCCATGGAGGCTAGAGTATGCTTCCAACAAGACACCGTTAAGCAGTTTGGGGACACCATCACATAGTACCAAGCTTGGCACCAATATGTGACTAAGAAGTGGCAAGTGGAGGTCATTGAGCTGAGCTTCCCCTAAACTCGAGAATCATAGTGTTATTTCTTGTTAGGCTATCCCTACCCTATTTTATCTTATATGGGTACAAGTGGAAAATGTAATATTATTTGTAATCATGTTGTAAGTGAAATTCGAAGAGTCAATATTGGAATATGAAAAGTCACCATGTAATGTAATGTGTCATTTTGTAAAGAAGTTGAAGAGTCATGAGGGTAGTCCAAAGGTCACAAAGGGGAGTTGAACAATCACCCCCTCTTTTTGTAAATAGAACCTCATAACTCATAGAACAGGCTTTTGGGAGCCAAGCTTTTGGCTAGGCTTAGGCATAGAAATAGCTTGGGAGTATTGTGAAGAGCCTTGGCTTCTCCATAGTGTAGAGTGAATATGATTCTTTGGAGGAGTAGGTGTTCTTGATTGTAATGTTCCACTATTGGGGCTAGCGATCGTCAATGGTGTATGTATGGATGAAACTTTCACTTATAATAATAAAATCAGAGCCAACACACTTTCATGCATATGTTTTTAATATAGTAGGACTATTCTTGTTGTATTGACAATGTATGTTATTTAAGTTACGCATATGCTTATGAACTATTTCATTTGCATTTGTATGAATCCTGTTCAATGTGTGTTGTTGTATTAATTGATCACTTTAACTTGTGGACTATTCTACATCTTAGCTTGTGATGTCATTATGCTCGTGCATTCCTTTCAAGCTATGTACTATTACAGGCTTCCAAGGGACACACTTCCTTTTCCCTTCGTGTGTTGGAACTTTCATGCATTGCACTTGACTCTTTGTAGGGTCACACACTTTATCTTACCCAAAGTTATCATACTTTCCTCTGTGCATCTCTGCGGTCAAGGCATAACATTACCACCCACTGTCGGGACTGCTACTCCAAACGGTGTGAGGTCTAGTTGAGACTTCATATCGGGGAGATCCCTAGAATATTGGCGGATCTAGCACCGTCAACAATGCCCTGTCTGGAATCTGATTTGGAATTGGATGACTTCACTTTCCCTTTCTTCACCTTTCCATCTATGGCACATTTATCCTCATCATCATTGTTGGATGAGGGTCCATTTCTGGTGTTCTGCCGAATCTCTTCTTGCACCAAGTTAGACCACAAACACTCCTAGTCTGGTAGCTTCTCCCTCCTATTTATTGAGCCCTGGTAATTGTTCCAGCTCTTGGGAAGGACTATAAGTGTTAGGCTAACTATATTGTCTTTAGAAACTGTAACACTAACACTTCCAAGCTCATCCCGACATTGGGTGAACTTGGTCAAGTACTTTGGTATTATGTCACCCTTCTCCATCTTGCGTTTCTTGAGATTGTCCTTCAATGTCAGCTTCCTGTGGTCACTGATGTTTTGAAATAGGTATTTCAAGGCCTTCCACATTGCATATGGGGTTCCCTTACCATTGAGGTTCGAGACAATATGATCTTGAACTCTTTTTAGGATAATCCTTCTCACCTTTGCAACATATTTTTTCCAATCTGCTAGATCTTGAGCATCAACTACTAGGGGCTTAGGAGTATCTTTGTCTATGAATTTCTTAATCCCGTTGTCTTCCAACACTGCCTCCATCCTATCCTTCCAATAAATACAGTTTGAACTACCCTCAAGGGAATATTCGAGTCTCAATCCGTAGAAAAACATCCTAGTGGCTCCGAAGTATGATGCTACAAATTTGATTTATCCTGTACAAGACAAACTCGTATTCCCCTCTTCTAGAGTGATTTTTGCTCTAATACCATCTACAAATTCCTTGTAGATTCAAATTTCTAATTGTAAAATGCTAAAACAATAGACTTGAATCTACTCTACTCATCAGCAGAAACAATTAAATGATTGTGAAATCATGAAGCATACAAGAGAAATAATTCAATCAACACATTACATAATGATTTCCTGTGGAAAGCCATAGCTAAAAATCCCTGCTATCTATGTATTGCATTAATCAGAAAATATGAGAAGATTGCAATTCTTTTCTCAAGCTTGAGCAACCTTGACACCATCTCTATCTATCTCACAGCTTCCTAGACAAGCCCAGGCCAATACTTAACCAATTTTCTGCTTGCCCAAGTCCCTATTTCCTTTCATTGTTTCCTTGGGAATTAGCCCCTTATTAATTAGGGAAACTCCTCAATTGGAATTACACAATCCTCATAAGCCTTCCTCTGATTGCATGCATCACCTGTACAATTTGGATTATTATAAAATTGATAATACTTTGTCCTTAAACTCCAATCTCAATTAGACAACTCTCAGATCTGATATGCATGAGTTATTTATGAGTGAATCATCAATTTATTGGTTGATCATTGTAGGCAACACCACACTACACTGCAGGTAACACCACACTACTAGACCTCCCACTAGTTCCTCCAACAATTGGAACTAGTTTAACTGACTTTAACTCAGTTAAATTGAATTAATTAATTACAACTCAAAATAAACTCAACTAGGGCTCCTATAAAGTAGGATACACTCTACATGACTCAAGTTAGACCCTCAACTCAAATTAGCTGAGCCAACTAAGTCAAATTAACTTAGTTAACTAATACAAGTTGTCATGAGATGTGGAATTACAATTTTATTCCCAATTTAATTCAAGGACCAAATTAAATCAAGAATTTCTTGTCGCATTTTCAATAACCCAAATATACAAGGAAAGCAAACATATGCTCCCAGAGATCACATTGATGCTCTGAAACAGAAGGCTCCAGAAGCTCTAAGACAGGTGGAGCAATATACATTTTTTAAAATCCCTACAAACATTTTAAAACTCTAAGAGTTTTAAAGTAGACATTTAAAAATGAAACTCTTAGGATTTTTAAAAATGAAGCTCTGAGATAGATATTTTTTAAAAACCTTACGAGTGCATAAAAATCCATTTTTTTTAAACTCTACCAGTGCTTATGAATATAATTGTAGAATTGAGGCTTCTGTGATCCATCATAGTTATAGGAAGAGCTTCGGCGAAAATCACATAAAAAAGACCTTTG
>APFE031714825.1:91836-129376 GCA_000404065.3 Pinus taeda | reverse complement strand
CCTTCTCCAATGAATCAGGTTCCCAAAGGCGAACCTCATGTTGGATGTTATCCTTTAAAGTCCCTATGAAAACATCAATCCTATGCTCCTCTGGAATATCTTTTACCCTTATATTCAATTTTTGGAAGTCCTCAATGTGCTCCATCATTGAACCCTTTTGTTTGAGATTTATCAATTGGCTAAAAAAAGTATTTCTTTTTGTATCCTCATAATGTGCTATCATTTCATCCATAAAAATAGCCCAAGTGACAATTTGGTTACGAGAGCAAAGCCATCGATACCACACAAACTGATTTGGTTCCAAATATAAAGTTGCAATGCATACCTTTTGTGTTTTTTGCACATTATGGAGATCAAAAAATTGCTCCATCTGTAGTATCCATGTTATGCAATCCTTGCCATCAAAATTCTTCATATCAATCTTTGGAACATGGTGGTTCTTCAATCCAATGTTAGAGTCTATGAAATCATGATTAACATTTATTTTGTTCTCATCATGAGTTTCCTTTACTACTCTTTCACCATTAGTAAGCATTTCTTGTCGAAACTTTGTCAAATCTGTCTTCAAATCTTCCATCTTAGCTTCCACGTCTTTCTTTCAATCATCCATCTTAGCTTCCACGCCATCCATCTTAGCTTACACATCATTCATATTATCTTCTATGCCTTTCTTTAAACCATCCATCTGATCTTTTGTTACTTTTTGTGCGAGTGAAATTTGTTGCACTTGGTCTCGTAATTTTGATATATCATGTTGCATTTCTTCCTTTTCTTCATGAGTCATGTTAAAGATTTCAAGTTTCTTACTAGGTGTTTCCATTTTCTTTCTTCGGGGCATCAATTACTGATAATAATGCTTCACTGTGCCCTTTGAATTCCTTCAAACTTATTTTTCAATCCAAACTTATGCAAAAATTAAAAAAAAAAAAACTACACACTTTTTTTCACTTTGTAGGAGCTCTATATTGAATATGTTGTATCTCTGTAATTTTGGATCTCCAATGTTTGAAATTTCTTCCTGCAATAACCCTCTGAGTACTCTTTCTAACCTCGCGAGTCTGATAAATATTGGATTCTCCAATGAAGAGTTATTCCAAATCTCCCACGATGACCTGATTATAGACTGGTTTAGTAGTAATGCTTCACTGTGCCCTTTGAATTCCTTCGAACTAATTTTTCAAACCAAACTTATGTAAAAATTAAAAAAAAAAACTACACACCTTTTTCACTTTGTAGTAGCTCGATATTATATCTATTGTATCTCTGTAATTTTGGATCTCCAAGGTCTAAAATTGCTTCTTGCGATAACCCTCTGAGTACTCTTTCTAACCTCACGAGTCTGAACAAGATTGGATTCTCCAATGAAGAGTTATTCCAAATCTCCCACGATGACCTGATTATAGACTGGCTCAGTAGGGAGAGATTGTATGAAGTGCCACGTGTCACTTTTTCGACCTTAGGATCTGAAACTGATACACAGAAAACTAAATTCCGTCATCTTTTTGTAACTGCTTACGAAATTTCAATTTGATGCTCAGAAAAAATGTTATGATGATTTTCCCCAGGTAGCCTATTTGAGATATATTTCGGGATCCTGCAAAAACCCTAACTTCGTTGGATCATATCTTTGAAAATATAGTGCAAAAGATCTGAAATTTGGACCCGATGTTCAGAGAGATTTCAACTCAAATGGGTTTTTTTTTTCACTTCTGAAATGTCGCAAAAAAAATTTTTTATAGTGAAAATGCCACAATGACATGTTTGGAGCAGCGAAACCCTAGAATCCAAGCTTCGATACCAAATGTTATGAAACCAGCTAACAATAAGATAGAAAAGAGAGATAAATGTCTTAGAATTCAGCCTCTTCGAGGGGGGAACCTCCTTTACATTACACAAATGAACAATTCTTGGATGATACAAATGACAAAACCTCATTTCTATGTATAGGAGTCTAAGGGGTCACAATATAACCAAAGCTGAGCTAACAATAATAATATAAGGGCACAAAAATAACAATAGTGAGATTCTATGGGGCACAATGATAACAATATGGGGACAATAAGGGCACGACAACAATAATAATGGATACAATGGCAATAGTAATGGGGTAATCAATAGTATTATAGGGAGCTAATAGTGTTGGTCACATTTGCAATTCCTATTATGAATGTGAATGATATGTTTTCAGGTAATTTCATCTACCCTTCCCCACCAAAAATATAATTTTGCGCAGCTCCATCAAAGAAACCCACTACTAATTCATAGGATATGGGTGGGAAAAGAATCCTTCTAGGACCTTTGTATTGTGGGGAGAGGTCCTCTCTGAATAGAGAAGCAATCTTGGAGGAAGAGAGGAGAATACTTATGATCCCACGTTAAAAAATAACCATGTTCTTGAGGTTCCAAATGCCCCAAGTGACAAATATGGCGAGGGCACTTAGTAATTTATATTTTTTTAACCTAGAAGCATATTAAGTCTTCAAAGGTGGGCCAATCTAGATTCTCCTTAATGCCTAGAATTTGCATGACAGAGTGCCAAAATATTTTGAGATGTTTGGTAGTTGAAAAAGAGGTGATTGATCATTTCCTCTTGTTGTCTGCAAAGGCAATAATTGTTTGGTTCCACAAAACCTCGTTTTTGAATACTCTCCCAAGTCAATATTTTATTATGTAAGACCAACCAGGCAAATCATTTTATCTTATGGGGCATATGGCATTTGCAGATAATTTATTTCACCATATGACGTCTTGAGCTACAGCTGTTGAAATTGTAGCAAGAAAAGGCTTCACTACACTAGTGCCTCAGTCAAATGGAGAAAATTCGATTTTCCACATGAGCAGGATGACTGGGGTTGCAGTTAGCTAGAGTGACATCGCCTTATCTACTAGTTAATTGTGTAAATTCGAGTTATATGCTAAGATTAGAGTTGTGCATGTAAAGATAGCTAAGAGTTAGCAATCTAGTTGAGTTATTGTTATTTGAACTCAATTAATCGAGCTCTAGCCATTACTTGAAGGTTAGTTGAGTAGTTAAGTCTATTGTTAACTCACTGATCTCTCAGTTAACTAGTCAATCGACTAAAAATAGAGACAATCATTCATGAAATTCAAATTTCCTAGTTGAAGTGGAGAAAAAGGCAGATTTGTATTTATAATTATATATTGTTGAGTGTACAATGCTTTTGCACTGAGCAAGTGATCAATTCCTCAATCTATTGCACAAGGAAATAGGGAATTTCTCTTGTTTTTTAGGGGCTAATTCCTCTAGGATTACACAAGGAAATAGGGGCTTGGATGAGGCTTGAATTGGCTAAGTGTTTGCCAGAGCAAGTTAGAAAGCAAGAGAATGGGATTGCAATGCAATGTATGCATCAAATTCGAAGCAAGAAATTATAATTGTTTCCCAGTTGGGCTCCCCTAGAAAAATATTGTGCATGTGTGGTTTTTCTTATTGCATGTTTGTGATTGTTGTTCTAAATTATGAATTAAATTATATAGATAAATAGAGTAGAATTGTGTCTCTTGATTTTAGATCAAACTTCTTGAGTAGTTGCAATTCTATCAACAAATTTCTACATTGTATAAGAGCTGAAATCACAATAGAAAACAACTAATAGATCTTCTCTCAGAGAAATTTCAATTAGCGGATTTTTTGGTGCATATTCTCTTTAGTGTAGGAAAATTATCTTTTAATGGATTGAGGCTTGAGTATGCATTGGAGGGAAGTTCAAATTCATGAGCTTGGAATAGATTTAGGATTATCACAAGTGTCATGTGAGCAACATTCTAGAGCAGCCATAATCTTGACAAGTGGGAAGTCCTTGAAGTCCTTATGTACAACAATCATTGAAGAAAAATGAGTTGTTTGGAGGCAAAGTTATGGAGCCCTAGTTCAACGCAGATCCAGAAGTCCCTATGTGCATATTTCTTAATGGAGCTAGAAGGATGCTAGTGGCCAGATCAGTGAGTCAATGTTTAGTGACACAACGAGGAGTTGTGATCATTGATATTGGCAGATTGAGGAGCATAAATATTTTTGATCTAATTGGAAAAATTAGTTTTGTTGTGATAAATTCCTTTTCAGAATATGTTAAAAGTGCTTAAGGATTCATGAGGTTAATTGCAAGTTTAAAACATGAGTTTTGAGTATGTTTATGTAAATTGTATGTGCAAATTAACATAAACAAATGACTAAACAACAACATATAACATACATGAACATCACCATAAACAGTATCACAGCAACACATGATGAAGGAGTTCACCCCTCCTAGGCTACATCTCCTTGGTCCGGCTTCTAATGGCTTGGCCCTTTCTATTATGCTAAAAAATGTGAATACATCAGTTTACAATGCTCAGAAAGCTCTGAAACATGTTCCAATGGCTCCAGAATGCCCAAAAATGCATGTGTAGCCTCTTTATGCTCCTGATTATGGCCTTTCAAAGTTTTCTACTAATCACATCGCAAATTCCCCAAAATCTGGCACCATCCTACAAATTTGCCCCATAACGGGTTAATGGAGTGACAACTTCATCAAATTTCGAGCAAAATTGTCGGACACTTTAAATGTCTGCTAACACCTTAAATCCAAAAATCGCGGCCATATGGGGGCCACATGCCCGGAGCTAAGGCCAACATCCCACCCCCTCCAGTCGGGCCTTTGCTCCCCCTCCGTTGGTGATCGCATGTTGTGTGGTGTCCAAGGGCTAGCCCTACCCCCAAATGGTGCGTTTATAAAATTTAAATATACGTTGAGAACTTATAAGGTTAAGTTCTAATGTTGTGGCGCATTGGTGGAGGATTTGGACTTGTGTTGTGAGGTCATGGGTTTGACCCCCGCTGTTGTTTCCAGACTTCGACCCAATATTTTGGTGGCGCCCGGGCTGCCACGTGGCAACCTCTAGCTGGGCCACATGTTAGCCCATGGTTGGCCACCAACCACCCAATCACAAATTGCCAAATTTCACTAATGAGAATGTGCCACTTGGCACAATAAGATTCATTGAGCCTATTGACCAATCAAACTTCCACATAGACTTGCACAGTTAGCGCCATGTCAGCAGTATGGACTACTAACTGGGATGTCAATTTTTTTTGCAAAAAATCCCTTGTTTGGGAAAGTGAATGGAACATGATTCTGGGAGCATACACTGCCTGTTTCATGAGAAATGAGTTATGCTAGATTCAGGATGATGAGCACTACATGATCCTCTAGGTTACACACCAATCTGACAACTTTGAATTTTGAGCTAGTTTTTTAGCACCTGATCATTCCTCCCCACTAGAAGCCTTTTGGACCCCAAAAGATCACTTTCAGTTGTCCAATAGGTGAGGGTACAGTGCCCTCACCTTTCCAATCTTGATCCATTCATCACTGACTTGGAACTTGTGATCTACCCAATGCTTATCGTGCCTTGCTTTGTACTTGCCTTTTCTCTTTTCAAGTTGATGTTGCATTGTTTGATGTACCATTTGGAGTCATTCAATGAACTCCTTGGTTTTGTCCATATTACCATCAATAGCAACATCCTTCTTACCAAGATGACACAATACATTATGATGCAAATGGTAAACAAATTCCTCTACTTGATTCCTTTGACTCAAGATTGAATGTACATCTTGAAAGTATGTATTTTGTTGATCATAACTTTCATATAAAACAAAATGATGCTTGAGGAAAGTAGTTATACAAACAATAGGCCTAGAAATCATATCAACAAACTTGTCACTTATACCTTTTTTATTCCTTTTGACCAAATGGAATAGTAGAAGAAAACCCATTCAATGAAAGTGCCTTTGTCGCTGCAAATTAATCACTGCACCATTGAAAATTTTTGAATGAAATGAAAAGGGCCTACCATGTTGAATAAGGACTGCGCCCAAGGCATAGTGACATACATCAACCTGAAACTCAAATGACTTTTTCAAGTTTAGAAGAACATGCATAAAAGCTGAACTAATCTTTTGTCTTAAAGAATCAAATGCCTCTTGTTGTTTGCCTCCCCATTGGAAGACCTTTTGCACAACTGCCAATGAATACAAAGGAGCTACAATAGAAGAAAAAGTAACAAAAATTTTGCTCCAACCTTGGGTTGCTCCACAAAAATCTCTTATCCAAATGACTATCTTGAGCACTGACCAATCCATAATGGCATCAATATTGGAGAGGTCTAACTTCAGCTCACCTTCTCCAATATTATGGCCCAAGTACATCAGAAAGGCTTTACCCAACTCATACTTTGACATCTTCAATAACAAATTTTCTTGACATACGACATCAAGTATTTTTTTCTCACACATGACATGTTCATAATGAAATTTCCTAAAAATGAAAATGTCATCCAAGTAGACTATAATGTCTAGAAATGGCTTCAATACATCTTTCTTCATATGCATGAAAGTAGAAGGAGCATGGCAAAGACCAAAAAGCTTAACAAGCCATTCAAACAACCCTTTCTTGGTTTTGAATGTCATCTTCCATATGTCTCCTTCAACAACTCCACTTTGATGATAGCCACTCCTTAAGTTCCATTTAATGAAATGCTTTCCATTCTTCTTGGACACCAAAACAAAGGTGCACCACATGGTGAAGGAGATGGTCAAATGATCCTTTTGTTCAACAACCCTTGGATTTGATTTGTTATTTCTACACTTTACCTTCTTGACATCTGATGCATGTCAATGTTAGGAGGAAGACATTTTTGCTGCAATGATATTTCATATTGGATTCTCCTCTTGGGAGGAAATCCCTTTGCTTTCTGAAACACCTCATCATCATGGTTAACTAAATCAACCAAATCAGTTTTCAATTCTGAATTACAACCATCAAATGCTCCATAATCAACATCAACATTGGGTTTGATCATAAGAAGCACTAAACTCTTTCTTGAATTCACTAGTCTTTTCATTTGCCCTGCATTAACTAATGAAAGATTTAGTTTCTTGCGATGAGATTTCACAATATACTCCACACCATATTTGAACAAGTGGTACTTGTTTTCATGATAATAGAAGATTTCTTTTCTATCATAGAGGTAAGGACTGACCAAAAAAATTCCTGAGATATCAAGCGGTACAACATATAATTCAACTTTGTCAATGAAGTTTGATGTGATTGCAAACAGAAGAATACATTTTCTTGTAACTTGTAAGTTTGTGTCCTTGCATATCCAACCCAATGGATATTGCTTGGGATGTAAAATGGTTTCAAGATTAAGTTTCTTGACTAAGTGTTACACAACATTTTGTCATTGTCCTTGTACTCCATATTCCTTGATCCTGGAGGACCTCTACAGTGAACCCTGCATGCTTTGTCTTCATGAAGAAACTCCCATTGTACCCTCTTCATGAGCAGATCAATTCCCTTTTTCACCATTTTCCCTAAAACTTCTGTTTTTCCCAGTTTACAAGATCGATGCTAATGACCTTTGTCTCCACCGCGCCGATGTGCAGATATTAGCACTACTCCTCGTGTCGACTGGAGCCATTGAGCTGTGTTTCAATCATGTTAGTCCTGTTATGGAAAGTTTTGTAAGTTAAGAGCCAAAGCTTCCAACTCTAGAAGCTTTGTAACGGAAGTCTGGTAAATGGTTTGGCCAGATGGGGTCGAGGATGTCAGTTTGGGCTCCTTTCCCCTATAATAATGGAACTAAATCAAGGGATAAGCCCTTCTCCCATGAGAATAGGATTCATCTCCCATCCATTCATCCTATATAAACCTCCCTTTTTCCCAAGCACATGCTAGTGTTAGTGTTTAGTGTTAATATTGGTGTGCTAGTGCTATTTTGCTTTGGAGTAGACAACAAGCTATTACTTGTTGTAGCTATTTAGTTGTGTGAGGGAGAAGTGTGATTTGGTTTGGAGTGAAGCCTAAAGGGAAGAGCCTTAAAACTATTGTTGATTAAGGCCATCATGGAATGCTAGTAGAAGTTTGTGGGGACCTAGTCTTGTCAGAGAAGGACTTCAATGTCAAGACAAATGGTTGTAATCTCTCTTTGATATTAATATATTCAACTATCGATTGATTTCCTACATGTTTTGTCATATTATAAATTCATGGCTTAATGTTTCTTGACTTTTTAAGTAGGTTGAATTACAATTTGTCTATGATCATGTTTGTTGTTTGTTGTTGTTTACTTGTTTCGGGTGCTTGAAGAAGGAAGCGAGAGATAGCTAGAGTGAACAAGCAAGGACATCATCAAATAGGATATGCAAACTAAGAGGTAGGCCCTCTTATTTGGTTCTAACCTAAGGAAATCTTCCATAGAATGTATCTGTTGTGGCTAGACCCATTATCGGGCTAGAGGAATTCGTTTGTGTCCGCACTTATAATTTTACTTCACCAAAAATTGGCAACTCCGCTGGGGATCCCAATCCTTTTGTTTGTCTTGGATTTAATGATTTCGTGAGAACTTTTCTAGTTCCACTTTTTCCCTTTGGTTTTGTTTCTTTTCTCCTTCTTACTGGCCTGAGTCTAAAATTCATAGTAGCAGATCTGGTCCTTGTTTCAAATTTTTTTATTTTTTTCCTTAGCTCCCTCGATTAGTGCGCTTAATTCACTGACAGTTGTGTCGATCAGCGCGAGTTGCTAAGGAACAGTCACGCCGACAAGCCTCTAGTGCTTGTTGTCAGTTAGGCAGTCATGCCGATGCCTGTAAGTGAAGACTAGGGTTTGTCCCCAATCTTAGCCAATGTGTTTTTCTCTTATGATTTTGACTCTATAAGCCTTTTAGACCATTTTATCCCTGACTAGAGAACTTCATTTAGCTTGGTTTGTGTGCTTTCTTGGTTTAGCCCACCCTCTAATGTGTTAAGTTTGGCCCTGTGTGAAGTTATTTATTATTTTTTCTTTGAATCCCTCAATCGGTGCTATTTTTGGCCAAAAGGTCACGTCGATCAGCCATCAGTGCTAGTTGTAGTACTGGTGAATCATGCTGATCAGCGCTACTTTTGGCCCAAAATTCACTCCGGTCTCTGAGTTAAGAAAAATCAGAATTTCTCCCATTCCAGTGCTAGTGTGTCTTGACCCTCAGACTCTCTTCTTCTACCCAGAAGTGACTAGGATGCTTTGTTTTCAATTGAATGAGTGAAAGAGTCTTGTTTGTTCTCTTATTTTGAGTGTCTCTTTTCTCTTTCCGAACATATATTACATTGTTTGGTTTCTCGATTGAAGCATTTATGTGTTTGGTTTGTTCGATTCAGGGAAGAAGTTGCTTTTAGTTTCATTTATAATGCTTTGGATTTGATTGATGCTTGTTTGTTTGGAATTGTGAAAATTTTCATTTAAAATGCGTTACGTGAAAGATTAATTTTGTATTTTATGAAAAGGAGAACAAAATTCTAGTTTAATTAAGCAAAAATATTGCACTAGTAGCGTTATTGAGAAGCTAGAATTGCATCGTCATAATCATTAGAAAGGAAATGAAACTTCTTATGTTGTTATAGGAAGATTAAGTGTATTTAGGAGATTTATTAGAGAAAGATTTCATTATTTGATTGTTGCATTGATTTTGTGTTCCCTATCTCTCAATTAGTGTTAACTTTCATCGAACAAAGATATTCTTTCCCATATAGATGCGTGTAGGAGTTTTGTTAGATGACAGCGGTAGGGCCTTGAAATTGAGACCTATTTCAAGATCAATTGTTAAAATTTATTGAATTAACCTAAGGAAGCATTGAAACTTAACACTCACATTTAGTGGTCTAGGCTAGAGACGTGTTCCGGCATATTTAAACCTAGCAGTTGTCGTTCACTTCGGCATTAGACAACGCTAGTACAAACTTGTGCTCCCCATACTGTCATGCATATAAAGGGAGACCCCACTAGGTTTGCAATCCTTTATCCATAGGAAGTCAAGTCTACCACCTTGTAAACATGATACACCAAACACAACATTCAGGGAGATTGCCTGCCCATACTTCTTGGTTCGTCAGGAGGTATTCTGTAGTTCACGGTTACCTAGTAATCTTTTTGCCTATAATACCCTGAGTAGTCATTTTTGGTCTTTTGACTCTTTAAATTTAAAATATCATCGAGAACTTGTCTTTCAAGCTCGTTCAAACCAAAAGAGACTAGAGTCATCTTTTGCCCTTTTCTTAACTCTTAAAACATGAAAGGAAAAGTTTTGTTTCAGTGTTCTAAAATTAACTTCCCACGAAATATTCCTGGTTAAAGTTATTTTCCTTAGTGATTCTTTAGGGTCGATTCCAATGGCAACATTTCCAGAATCTACCAGCCAAGGATTCTCCTCGGATGGGAATCCTAGTCCTTTTCCTTCTTTTGGAAACACTGGTGCTCCTTATATGGCGATGTTGTCCCTTCCTGGGTTAACCATTGGTTTACTTGTCTAGTTATTTTCGACCTAAGTGACCCCGAGTGTCCCAACTCCTACCCCACCATCTCCTTCATTTGAATCAAGTCACTATGATTCTTAGGTTGATCCCTCGCCTTCTTCCCCTATTTCTTCACCTTCCTCTTCTACTTCACCTAGTGAAAGTTTGAAATCCAGTAACCAAGGGGCTAAGAAGAAGAAGAAGATGATGAAGAAGAACTCAGATAAGCGAGAGGCCAATCCTGCAGTTGGTTCTCCAAATGCACCTCCCATCAAAAAACCTTCTGATCCTCTGCGGAAGGTCAAATTCCCTTGCAAGTTGTGTAAGGGTGACCATCTCCTTCAGGACTATCCTGGAATTCCTAGAGTCTTAGAGGTATGGTCTCAACATCTAGATCGCCCATCCCCGTTGACCTCTAGAGATCATGTCAGTGTTGCACCCTCGGTTAGTGATGGTAAGAAGAAGGGGAAGATTAGATTCCCTTGTAGGTTATGTGAAGGAGAGAATCTTCTTCACCTTTGTCCTCTTATGGATAACGATTCCAAAGTTTTCAAAAACCTTACAGCTCCTCAACCCCAACTTCCTGTTGGTTATCACAGGCTTTCTTCTAGCCCTCTCCAGGTTGGTAAAGAGATTGACTTGGATTCATCTCTTGCTTGTCCTATTCTTCCTAAGTGAGAATCTCTTGTGTCCATTTCCCACCAACCATTGGTCAAAAAGAGTGTCGACTTGGTTCCGCCACCGGTTTCTCACTCTGTTTTGGAAGAGAGTGGTGATCGTACTGCTCATGTTATTCTCGTCTCCTCAGATTATCATGAATTGAAGAGTTACCCTCCCATCCTAGTTGTTTAGGAGAGTCCTTCTCCTTCTCCTGTCAAGCATGGGGGAAATCATATGATACCCCCACCAAGTGGTTTTGTCGTCTCTTTCAACTAGGGTCCATGGGCTACTTTCCACCTTCCATCTTATATGCCTTTTTAGATCACAATACAAACCTATAATATGGTAGTACATGGCACTATATTAGATGAAGGGATGTCTGTTAGCATCATGTCTTCTACTACTTGGCAAGCTTTGGGTTCCCCACAGCTTGTGCCAATTACTCAAAATCTGTTGGCTTTCAATAGAGGAATTAGTCAACCCTTAGGGGTCCTTCCGAAGTTCTCTATTACTTTGGGAGGAAAGACCATCTATATAGATGTGATGGTAGTCCAAGGTCCCTTAGATTTCAATCTTCTCCTTGGACACAATTATGTTTATGTCATGGGAGCTCTCTTGTTTCTTCACTTTTCCGTGTGGTTTGTTTTCCACACGCGGGGAGAATTGTGACTCTTGATCAATTATCGTTCATTAGTCACCAGGCGCCTCCTTTGCAACCATCATCCCCTATCGGCTCTTGTTTGCAAGCAGTACCTTCCCCGCGACAGGTCAATTATGTGGCTACGTTCCGCCTCCGTGTCTGCTAATGATCACACAGATGATATAGTAGATTATGTGCTGGGGGCGTTGGAACCCGAACTGTCTTTGGTACCAAATGACTTGTATTCTTCCCAAAGCGTGGTTCTTCCATCTAGTGAATACCTCTTGGGAGCCACGTTCTCATATGGTATATGATCAGATTAATGAGGATAGTTCCTGATCTTGTGTCAACCTCATTAAAAAATGAAACAAAGGGTGTGAGCATAATTCTTTGTCTTGTGTCAAGCTCATTAAAAAATGAAACAAGGGTCTCGAGGATAGTTCTTTTACTGTGTCAACCTCATTAAAAATGAAGCAATTCCCTTTTCCAAATCGATTCTTTGATTAAGATCTTATAAAATCCCAGACAAGTCTTTCCAAGATCTCAAAAGTGAACCTTCATTCCATCCACCTAGTTGATTGAAATGAAGCTTGGGGGGCATGTACCTCGATTGAGTCATTATGCTAGGGGCATGCGAACTTATAGAAAGCATAGTTTTTCGTTTCAAGCTTTTGTAAACATGAAACCGAATTCAAGCAAAGTTCCCCATGGTTCAAGCTTGTATGAAAATGAACCCATCTCCATTTATATCTCGTGATTGTCGCTTTTATCAGCTAATTTCTACTAGATGAGCCTTGGTTGTTTTATCCCATCACCACCATCTCTTTGGCCGATCATATGATTTCACTTGGTTATCTTACCTTTCCTAAGGAACCCAAGCAATGAGTGGTTTTATTAGCCAGGTTCTTGACCATTACATGTTTTGAGCAGTTCCACCATTGCCAGAACTAATTGCTACCCTTTATACCACTCATTCATCCAGGATGAGTCACATTTAAGCTCTTTTCTGACTCGTAAAAAATGAAAATATTGTCGAGTATTTTTCCCTTTTGACTCGTAAAAGATAATAAAATGGGGGGTCCACTTTCAAGCTCTTTTCCAACCCTTTAAAAGCAAAAATATGGCTGAGCCCTTGTCATTTCAAACTCATTAACGGATGTGAAACGTCGTGCACCTAGTATAAGTTTACCCCTTTTTCAGGCTGGAAGGCACTATTTATGAAAAAGGTACTCCTTGACTGAAATGGTCAAGCATTTATCTCAAGTATTGTTTTCTACCTTTTTGGGCTCAGGAGACACAAATGTATGAAAAGGGACCATGTGGAATTTTCTTTTACGTGTCTTTTTCAAACTCTCTAAA
Source organism: Pinus taeda (assembly GCA_000404065.3). NCBI lineage: Eukaryota > Viridiplantae > Streptophyta > Pinopsida > Pinales > Pinaceae > Pinus > Pinus taeda. Next base: position 116,384 of record APFE031714825.1, on the reverse strand, counting down.
CATGAAAAAGATACCGAGTTACACATTTGTCGGACTTGTTAAAATATTAAACGACATCAGATTCATCACCAGGACGAACATGAGCTTCTCCTTTCTAGGGCTCGTTAAACTTACTAGGTCAGATTCATCTGAAGGATGAACTTACAATGCAAACATATACTATCCCCTTCAAGCTTCCGATTAAAAAATAATTGGGGTACCTGCCAGAAATGGTGGGGGAAAATTTGTAAATCTATCAGTTGTGTCAGCAACTCACTCTTGAACATGACACTTTCTACTTCCTGTTGGGTTGGGACATCCTCCTTTGTATCGTTGACCTTCTTGGGTTGGGCCGTTCATTTTTCCCTTCCATTTAATCTCTACCATGTCATCATGACCACCGATCCTATGGATCCAAAAGCTGCCAAACTTCCAGTTGTGTCGCCGATATGTTCAAGAGTTGTCCTTCTACAGTTACATTTACCTCTGATTCTCTGTATCATCTAAAATCATTTTGCATCCTTTCATCTCGCGTCGATGATGTGGGATTCATTATGGCCCTCCTTCGACACAGTTGCTTTCCGTCGACTTCAACTCATTATCTGGGAAGTTGACCAAGAGAATCCCTTCCATTACCTTAGAGCTTACATGCCCTAATGGCAAGTTCTTCGCACTCAATGACAAGTTAACATCATTGGCTTTCGATTGAGTGATTTCACGGGTGTTCAACTTCAATTCCTCTATTCACATTCCATGGATTTTGTTGATAGTAGCTTGAGTAGCATTTTCATTATTGGTGGTTTCTCTCGCGCTTGTTAACAATTTACATCATTGACTGGTAATCAAGTGATTTTCTAGCATGTTTGATGTCAACGCATCTATTCACATGTTAGAATTTGTACTTTGATCAAGTCGTGTTGGAGCGCAAGACCCTGGACTCAGATCACAAAAGTCTAGGTTATGAAGTGATGTGACATGGTTATGTTGATATGCATGTCTCTATCAGATGGTTGGCTGCGACTAGACCATGAGTTATCATATGTGATCCTTCTCATTATTGGATGGTTGCAACCATACTATGGTTTCGTTATGATCCTCTTTGAAGGATGGCTGCGCCCATACCTAGATCCATTTACATGATCATTCACTGGATGGTTGTGTCCATGCCACGATTCATGTATCATTTGACAGAAATCTCAGTTTATGTATATGTATCTATACTTGCTTGCAGGTTTTCCAACGGCAGATCAGTTCCCTGCACTGATTTATAAAGAATTTCATCCCTCACTCCAGCTCCACCTTCACGCTTTAGGGGAATTTGTTACACAACATTTCTTCACAGTCCTTGTGCTCCCCATTCCTTGATCCTGGAGGGCCTCTGCAGTGAACCCCGCATGTTTTGCCTTCATGAAGAAACTCCCATTGTACCCCTCTTCATGAGTAGATCAATTCCCTTTTGCACCATTTTCCCTAAAACTTATGTTTTGCCCAGTTTACAAGACTAGCGCTAATGACCTTTGTCTCCCCTGCACTAATGTGCAAAGATTAGAACTACTCCTCACACCGACTGAAGCAACTGAGTTGTGTTTCAGTCGCGTCAGTCCTATTATGGAAATTTTTTTAAATTATGAGCCGAAGCTTCCAGCTCTAGAAGCTTCGTAATGAAAGTCTGGTAATTGAGTTGGTCGGATGGGGTCGAGGATGTTAGTTTGGGCTCCTTTCCCCTATAATTATGGAACTACCTCAAGGGATAAACCCTTCTCCCATGAGAAGAGGATCCATCTCCCATCCATTCATCCTATATAAACCTCACTTTTTCCCAAGCAGATGCTAATGTTAGTGTTTAGTGTTAATATTGGTGTGCTAGTGCTATTTTGGATTGGAGTAGACATCAAGCTATTACTAGTTGTAGCTATCTAGTTGTGTGAGGGAGAAGTGTGATTTGGTTTGGAGTGAAGCCTAAAGGGAAGAGCCTTAAAACTATTATTGATTGAGGCCATCATAGAATGCTAGCAGAAATGTGTGGGAACCTAGTCTTGTCAGAGGAGAACTGCAACATCAAAAAAAATGGTTGTAATCTCTCTTTTATATTAATATATGCAACTATTGATTGATTTCCTACATGTTTTGTCGTATTATACATTCATGGCTTAATGTTTCTTGACTTGTTAAATAGGTTGAATTACAATTTGTCTATTATCATGTTTGTTGTTTGTTTTTGTTTACTTGTTTAAGGTGCTTGAAGAAGGAAGCGAGATATAGCTAGAGCGAGCAAGAAAGGACATTATCAAATAAGAGATAGGCCCTCTTATTTGGTTATAACCTAAGGAAATATTCCATAGAATGTATCTGTTGTGGCTAGACCCATTATTGGGCTAGAGGAATTCGTTCGTGTCCGCACTTATAATCTTACTTCACCACACTAAGTCATCAGATATCAAGTTGGCTTGAGACCCACTATCAAATAGTGTGTCAATTTTTGTATGTTTTGAGATTACCCTCACATGAAATAATTCAATCCTTGATTCTTCATTTGGAGTGCTAGTGTCACAATTTGATATACTAGTGCTAGCAATGGATTCTTTTCCTTTTATACCCATGGCTGTAATTTTAGTTTCATCACCCGAATCGGATCCAAAATCCTCTTAAATGATGGTAGTTGTCTTTTCTTTTTCCTTTGTTGTTGAATTTCTTAGGCCTCATCTTAGGATGAAGCTTCCAAAAATTAGCTTCATCGTGACCCTCTTTGAAATAATCTTTACATATTGTTTTCTCTCCTTCCGTTTTAATGGATGCATTTTTCTTTCCTTTGAAACCCTTTTCTTTTTCTTTACCCTTAAATGGATTTTTACTACCCTCTTCTAGAGTATTTTTCCCTCTTACCTCAAGATGAGTGGCTTGCACACACACCTCATCTGGATTATCGGGATTAAACATAAGGATAGTATGCCTAAGGTAACTATGTAAACCCCCTATGTACTTCAGCAACGTGTCTTGTGATTGCAAATCGACACCTAGCATTAGAGACCTTTTTCTAAATTCTTAGGTGTAATCTTGCACCTTTTGACCTTTAAGTTGTCTGAAGTTATGCCAATTCATGATGGCTTTTTTCATATATGCTAAAGGGTAGAATTGTCTTTTAATTTCAACAATGAAATCAGACCAAGAAATTGAGATTTTACCGTGTTTTTTTATCTCTTCATGTGTTTTTGATTCACACCATACTAGTGTTGCACCCTGCAGCCTCAAGGAAGCTAGTTGAATCTTTACGTCATCATCTTGAAGGTTTTGAATGTTGCAATAGACCTCCAACTAATGAACCCAATTGTCAAGCTTATCTACATTCACTTCACCATTATACATGGGCAGTTCAAATTCAACATCAAGTTTTAACATGAGCAATTTACCAGTCCTTTTTGAGGTATGTTGATGAGTATGAGTAAGGGTTATATTAGTGGAAGAGGGTGAAGATGTATGTTAAGAAGAAGATGAAGAATATGGTGGTGAGGTGATCAGGTGCTCAAAATTAGGCTCAAAAATAAAAGTGTCAGAATCTTGATAAACTTAGCTTCAGATCGAAGAGCTTGTCATTCTGATTCCAACGGTGTAACGACACTCAAATCTGAGCTCATATGCAGAAGTTAGAGAAAGTCAAAGTTCAAGTTTGACTTGGACACATGGCAGGATTGGATGATGTGGCAAGGTCCTTCAATGAATGATGAGGCACCAAGTGGCAAGCCAGCATTAGCCCCTACATGTCATAAATCGCAATCATAGGCAGGTCTACATTAAAAATCAGCCCTAGAACAGCCAAGATGCGATGCGATGGATTGCAATCGCAGATCGACGAAGGGGAGGTGTTATAGAATCGGCCCCCGACAATATTCGGGTTGTGATGCGATATCACAATCACATATTGCAATAGAACAGAAGTCCCATATATATGGACTACCAATACTCTGCTGAATTGTGATTGTGATATCCAAAATGTGATAAGTTATGAATTCCGGTTTAATGTCCCGTCGGGTCCGCCACATCGCAATCACATATTGCCCACCGTGTTCACAAGACCATAAGACCACCGGGTTTTTTTTACATCAATTGTGATTTTTGATGGATAGTTGGTGCCGACAGATTATGGCCCACCACGCAGTGAAATTTTTGCTCAGTTAGCGGGTTTTTGGAGCGAAAATGTGGGTTCTTGTCAGATGTGGAACATTTTGTGGAATGAATAGTGGGAAAACTAGGAGAAGTCATAACTTCTTCAATTTTCCACCAAATTGGTTGCAAAAATTGGCTAGATAGCCATTTTTAGTATTCTGGACTCATTGGAGCAAGCTTCAGAAGCATTTGAGAATTGTAAACATAAGTTTTTAGACTTTTGAGCATAATAGAGAGGCCCAAACCATTGGAAGTTGGACCAAGGAGACGTAGCCCAGGAGGGGTGAACTCCTTTATCATGTTCTTGTTGTAATTTGTTTTTGATGATGTTTTGTACATGTTTATGTTGTTGTTCAATTTTTGATTTATGTTAAATTACTCATAAAATTAACATAAAAACTCCACATTTCACTTGCAAAAAAATTGATTAATCCTTAAGAGCAATGAAGTCATTTTGTTTATAATCTTAGGAAGATCTTAGCATTGCAGACTATTATTCTAAATCAAATCAATTTGGTATCAGAACACTAGGTTTTCTTTGTGAAAGAAGGAGTTAATGTTTACAAGTTTATGTCATGCTTACAAGGATAAAACTCAAAAGAGGTGGAGGAAAGCTAGTTGGAAGCCCTAAAGTTGGGTCAAGGGGAAGAAGAGCAAGATTGCCACAATCTCCAACACCAGTTTAGCCTCAAGTTGTAGTTGAGACTCCAGAGATCATGTCTCATGAAGGAGAACCTACAAACATGATAGAAGATGCGAAGACCTTCAGAAAGGCTTTCTTTAATATGACAGAGATGGTGAAGGTCTTCTATGAAGAGAGGAATAGCAGGTTGCAAGGAGAAAGTTCCAAACCTCCCAAAGGAGAAGGCTCTTCAAGAGGAGGTAATGGAGATGGAGACAAACCTCCACCCTCTCCACCTTCTTCTTAATCTTCTTCTTCACAAGCATCTTCACACTCTTCCACTAATACAAACCTTACTCATATTCATCATCATTCTTCAAAAGGAACTGGTAAATCACCTTTTTTAAAACTTGATGTTAAATTTGAGTTGCCCATGTATAATGGTGAAGTGAATGCAGAGAAGCTTGATAACTAGATACGTCAGTTGGAGTTCTACTGCAAGATTCAAAACCTTCAAGAGGATGACATAAATATTCAGTTAGCTTCCTTGAGAATGGAGGGTGTAGCACTAGTATGGTGGGAATTAAAGACCCAAGAGGAGATTAAAAAACACGGTAAGATCTCAATTTCTTGGAATGATTTCATTGTTGCAACTAAAACAAAATTCTACCCTCTAGTTTATATGTAGAAAGGCATCATGAATTGGAAGAACTTTAGACAGCTTAAAGGTCAAAATATGCAAGATTACACCCAAGAATTTAGAAAAAGGTCTCTGATGTTAGGTATAGATTTGCAATCACAGGACACATTGTTGAAGTACATAGGGGGTTTACATAGTTACCTTAGGCATACTATCTTAATGTTTAATCCCAGTAATCTAGATGATGTGTGTGTGCAAGACACTCATCTTGAGGCAAGAGGGAAAAACATCCCAGAAGAAGGTAGTAAAAATCTATTTAAGGGTAAAGAGAAAGAAAAGGGTTTCAAGGGAAAGAAGAATGCATCCATTAAAAAGGAAGGAGAGAAAATAATTTTTAAAAATTGTTCCAGAGAGGATCGCGATGAAGCTCTCTGTTGGAAGCTTCATCCTGAAATAAAACCAAAGAAATTCAACAACAAAGGAAAAGAAAAGACAATTGCAATCACTCAAGAAGAGGATTTGGGATTTGAATCAGGTGATGAAACAAAAATCACAGCCATGGGGTTTCAGGGAAAGGAATCCATTACCAGCACTAGTTCTTCAAACTCACATAATGATACTTCGAATGAAAAGAGGAGAATAGAATTGTTTCATATAAGGGTAGTATCGAAACATAACAAGATTGATATGATGTTTGATAGCGGCTCTTAAGCCAATTTTATCTATGAAAACATTGTCAAAAGTTTAAATCTAGAAACTATTCCACATCATAAACCGTATCCACTTGGTTGGGTATGTGACAATGCGCAATTGCAGGTTACAAGAAAGTGTAAACTGAAATTCGCTATCACTGCAAAATTTATAGATGAAGTGGAGCTTGACATTGTGTTGTTAGATATTTGTGGCATCGATTTGGGCAGCCCATACCTTTATGACAAAAAAGATATTTTCCATCGACATGAAAACAAATATCACATATCCAAAAATGGAGTAGAATACATTGTGAGAGCTCACAATAAGAAAACAAATCTTTCGCTTGTTAATGCAGGGCAGATGAAAAGACTAGTGAATTCGAGCAAGAATTTTGTGCTTCTCATGATCAAACCTAGGAATGATATTGATTATGAAGCGTTTGATGGTTGTAATTCAAATTTGAAAACTGATTTGGTTGACATTGTTAACCAATCTAATGAAATGTTTCAAGAATCAAAGGGATTACTTCCCAAAAGGGGAATCCAAACTAAGTTATAGTTGCAGCAAAAGTGTCTTCTTCCTAACATTGACATGTACAGGATGTTAGTGATGGAAAGCGCAGAAATTAAGATGCAAATCCAGAGATAGTTGAATACAAGGATCATTCAGCCTACTCCTTTACCATGTGGTGCACCTCTTGTTTTGGCGCCCAATAAGAATGGTAAGCATTTCCTTGAAATGGATTCAAGAAGTGGTTTTCATCAAAGTAGAGTTGTTGAAGGAGATATAGGGAAGACAACATTCAAAACTAGGCAAGGTTTGTTTGAATGGCTTGTTATGCTTTTCGGTCTTTGCCATGATCCTACTACTTTTACGCATATGAAGAAATATGTGTTGAAGCCATTTCTAGGCAGGATAGTCTACTTGGATGACATTTTCATTTTTAGAAAATTTCATTATGAACATGTCATGTATGAGAAAAAATTACTTGATGCCGTACGTCAAGAACATTTGTTTCTAAAGATATCAAAGTATACGTTGATGTACTTGAGCCATGAAATTGGTTCTTCCAAGCATGTTCAGGTTCCCAAAGACTTTCTGGCAGTTTGTGTGGGATGTGGAGAAGGTGAATTGAAGCTATACCTCTCCAAGATTGATGTCGTAAGAGTTTTTGGTGGTATTGACTCCATTCCTGTAGACACAGGTGAAAGAATCATACATCTCTGTGAAGCCATAGATGCCTTTGATCTGCTTGAAATTTACGCAGGCAGGCTTAAGATAGTCATTTGGATAAGAGGTTTTTTGGGAGAAGCCAAATGTTGGAGGAGAAATTTTGTTAATTTTTCTTCTGTTGTAGTTCATTTGCATTCGTTGGAAGCTGTGCAAAAGGTCTTCCAGCGGGGAGGCAAACAACGAGAGGAATTTTATGCTTTAAAACAAAAGATCAGTACAACGCCAATACTTTCTTTTCCAGACTTAAGACAATCATTTAAGTTTTAGGTTGTTGTGTGTGACTATGCCATGGGCGCAATCTTTATGCAATATGGTAAGCCCATTTCTTTTCATTTAGAAATTTTCAATGATAAAGTGTTTAAGTTGCAACGATAAAGAACTTCCATTGGATGGGTTTTCTTTTATTCCACTCAACCAAAAGGTATAAGAAAGGTATGAGCGACAAGTTTGTTGATGTACTTTCTAGGCCTATAGTTTGTATAACTACTTTCCTCAAGGATCATTTTGTTTTACATGAAAGTTATGTTCAGAAGAATACATAATTTCAAGATGTATATTCAAGCTTGAGTAAAAGGAATCAAGTGGAGGAATTTGTTTATCATTTGCATCATAATGTATTGTATCATCTTGGTAAGAAGGATGTTGCTACTGATAGTAACATGGACAAAGCCAAAGAGTTCATTGAACGACTCCAAATGGTACATCAAAAAGTGCAAGAACAACTTGAAAAGGTTAAAGGCAAGTACATAGAAAGGCACGACAAGAACTGTGGAGATCACAAGTTCCAATTCAATGATCAATGGATCGAGATTGGAAAGGTGAGGGAACTATACCCTCACCTGCTAAACAATTGAAAGTGACATTTTTGGGGTTCGAAAGGCTTCTAATGGGGAGGAGTGATCAGGTGCTCAAAATTAGGCTCAAAAATCAAAGTGTCAAAATCTTGATAAACTTAGATTTAGATCGAAGAGGTCGTCATTCTGATTCCAACGGTGCGAATAACACTCACCTGAGCTCATATGCAGAAGTTAGAGAAATTCAAAGTTCAGGTTTGACTTGGACACATGGTAGGATTGGATGATGTGGCAAGGTCCTTCAGAGAATGAGGAGGCGCCAAGTGGCAAGCCTCCATTCGCCCCTGCATGTCATAAATTGCAATCACAGGTGGGTTGGGGTTAAAAATCGACCCTAGAATAGCTAAGGTGTGATGCGATGGATCACAATTATAGATCGATGATGGAGAGGTGTTACAAAATCGGCCCCCGACAAGGTTTGGGTTGCGATGCAATATCACAATCACATATCGCAAAAAAACAAAAGTCCCATATATATGGACCTCTAATACTCTACCGAATTACGATTGTAATATCTCAGATGCGATAAGTTATGAATTCTGGTTTAATGTTTCATCGGGTCTGCCACATCCCAATCACATATCGTCTGCCGTGTTCACAAGACCATAAGACCATCATGTTTTTTTACGTCGATTGTGATTTGCAATGGAAAGTTGGTGCTAATGAATTATGGCCTGCCACGTGGCAAAATTCTCACTCGGTTAGCGGATTTTTGGAGCGAAAATTTTGTGGAATGAATAGTGGGAAAACTAGGAGAAGTCATAACTTCTTCAGTTTTCCACCAAATTGGTTGCAAAAAGTGGCTAGATATCCATTTTTGAGTATTTTGGAATCATTGGATTAGGTTTTAGAAGCATTTGAGCATTGTAAACACATATTTTTACACTTTGAGCATAATAGAGAGGCCCAAGCTATTGGAAGCCAGCCCAAGGAGACGTAGCCCAGGAGGGGTGAACTCATTTATCATGTGCTTATTGTAATTTGTTTTTGATGATGTTCTGTACATGTTTATGTTGTTTTTCATTTTCTAATTTATGTTAAATTACTCATAAAATTAACATAAAAAATCTTCATTTCACTTGCAAAAAAATTGATGAATCCTTAAGCATAATGAAAGAATTTTGTTTATAATCTGAGGAAGATCTTAGCACTGTAGACTAATATTCTAAATCAGATCATGAGGTTGGAGGTTTACTTCCATTTCCATTACCTCCTCCTCTTGAAGAACCTTCTCCTTTGGGAGGCTTGGAGCTTTCACCCTGTAGTCTAGTATTCCTCTCTTCAAAGAGGACCTTCACCATCTCTGTCATATCAAAGAAAGCCTTCCTAAAGACCTTCTCATCCTCCGTCATGTTTGTAGGCTCTCCTTCATGAGACATGCTCGCTGAAGTCTCAACTACAACTTGGGGAAGAACTAGTGGTGGAGATTGTGGCAACCTTGTACTCCTTCTCCTTTACCCAACTTCAGGGCTTTCAACAAGCTTCCCTACTCCTCTCTTGAGCTTAAACCTTGTAAGCATGACATTCACTTGCAAACAGTTAAATCCTTCTTACACAAAGAAAAACAAGAGCTCTAATACCAAACTTGATCTGATTGGGAAAATTATTTTTGTTGAGCTAAATTCCTTTTCGGCATATGTTAAAAGAGCTTAAGGGTTCATGAGGTTATTTGCAAGTTTAAAACATGAGTTTTGAGTATGTTTATGTAAATTTTATGTGCAAATTAACATAAACAAATGACTAAACAACAACATATAACAGACATAAACATCACCATAAACAGTATCACAACAACATGTGATGAAGGAGTTCACCCCTCCTGGGCTACGTCTCCTTGGTCCAAATTCCAATGGCTTGGCCCTCTCTATTATGATAAAAACAAATGTGAATACATCAATTTGCAATGCTTAAGAAGCTCTAAAACCTGTTCAAATGGCTCCAGAATGCCCAAAAATGCCTGTCTAATCTCTTTCTGCTCCTGATTTGGTCAAAAATTGAAGAAGTTATGGCCTTTCCAAGTTTTCTGCTAATCACGCCACAAATTCCCCAAAATCTGGCACCATCCTACAAATTTGCCCCATAACGTGCTAATAGAGTGACAATTTTGCTGAATTTCAGGGGAAATTGTCAGACACTTTAAATGTCCGCTAACGCCTTAAATCTGAAAATCATGGCCATATGGGAGCCATGTGCCCGAGGCTAAGGCCAACAGCCAGCCCCCACTGGTTGGGCCCCCACTCCCCCTCCGTTGGTGGTCGCATGTTGTGGTGTGTTCAAGAGCTAGCCCCCACAGGCTGGCCCTACCCTCAAATGACACGTTTATAAAATTTAAATATATGCCGAGAACATATAAGGTTGAATTCTAATGCTATAGTGTATTGGTGTAGGCTTTGTATTTATATTGTGAGGTTGCGGGTTCGACCCCCGTTGTTGCTGCCTAGACTTTGAACCAATATTTTGGTGACCCTTGGGCTGCCACATGGCGACCTTTGGCTGGGCCATGTGTCAGCCCGTGGTTGGCCACCAACCACCCAATCAAAAATCACCAAATTGCACCAATGAGAATGTGCCACTTGGCACAATATGATTCGTTGAGCCCGTTGAGCAGTCAAATTTCCACATAGACTTGAATAGTCAGTGCCACGTTAGCAGTACGGACTGCTGACTAGGCTATTAATTTTTTTGCAAAATTTCGTCTATTTGGATAAGTGAGCAAAACATGATTCTGGGAGCATACGATGTTTATTTCCGTGAAACAAGTTGCGCTCGATTCAGGATGATGAGCACTATGCAGTCGTCTAGGTTCCACACCAATCCAAAAACTTTGAATTTTGAGCTATTTTTTTAGCACCTGGTTAATTTCCCACAAGGAGATTGAGACTTAGGGGAGTCTAGTTTCAGAGGGAACAACATTATGGAAACTTGTACTTCAGGTTCTAGGAGATCAAACTCATTATTGTAGTAGTTGCAGCAATAATGCAGAAGCAACAACATAGTAGTAGAAACAACCATATGAGTAGATCAGATTTCACCATACATGCATTGGTACCTCCAGGAGTGAGGTGGGGCGATCTAGAGCCTTAGTCCCATAGTTGCAAAAATTGCACAAGATTCATAGGAGAGCAGTAGCAGTTGTAATACTTTCATCATGGATCATTATCTTGCTATAAGGGCCCACAATATTCAGTAGCAGAAGGATCAATGTTAGTTGGTGCAATCAGATGTTGAGGAGCACAGAGTAGTGTTGATAGTAGTGCAGGAGGCATAATGCAGAATCAACAACAGTGCAATTTTCCCAGTAGATAGTGCAGAGACATAGGTGATTTACTGTTTCAATTGCTTCTCAGTTGCAGTTGTTGCAGTAGCAACAACAACAGTGAGAGCTAGTACTACAGTACATTCCACATGAGCTGGATTGGGGTTATGCAAAACCCTTTTCTTGCTAAGAGGGGGTGTTGAAATTGTAGCAAGAAAAGACTTCATTTGATGAGTGCCTTAGTCAAATGGAGAAAATTTGATTTTCCACATCAGCGGGATGACTCGGATTGCAGTTAGCTAGAGTGACATGGCCTTGTCTACTAGTTAACTCAGTAAATTCGAGTTATATGCTAAAAGTAGAGTTATGCATGTAAAGATTGCTAATATTTAGCAATCTAGTTGAGTTATTGTTCGTTAAACTCAGTTAACTGAGCTCTAGTCATTAGTTGAGTTAGTTGAAGTTCAGTTCAGTAGTTAATATTGTTGTTAACTCGCTGATTTCTCAGTTAACTAGTCAATCAACTAAAAATAGACACATTCATGCATGGAATTTGAATTGCCTAGTTGAAGTGGAAGAAAAGACACATTTGTATTTATAATTGTATACTGTTGAGTGTACAATGCTTTCGCACTAAGAAGGTGATCAATTCGTCAAGCTATTGCGCACGGAAATAGGGAATTTCTTTTCTTTTTTAGGGACTAATTCCTCCTAGATTGCGGAAGGAAATAAGGGCTTGGTTGAGGCTTGAATTGGCTAAGCGTTGGCCAGAGCAAGTCAGGAAGCTGGAGAAAAGGATTGCATGGCAGGGTGTGCTTCAAATTCAAAGCAAGACATTGTAATTTTTTCTCTTTTCATCTGAATTAATGCAAAGCAGCAGAGGGTTTTTTCCCAGTTGGGTTCCCCTAGAAAATTACTGTGGATGTGTGATTTTTCTTATTGCATTTTATGATTGTTGTTCTAAATCGTGAATTAAATTCTGTAGATCAGAAGAGTTGAATTGTGTCTCTTGATTTTAGTTCAAACTTCTTGAGCAGTTGCAATTCTATCACCATATTTCTACAACAACAATGTGAACAAAGGCTTCATAGGCTTAACTGGATTTGATTTTACCAAATGAGGAGTCCCAAGTCCAAACTAACGAGTCCTTTTCATTTTTTAGGCACAACCCATTTATAATTTATCCTTAACCAATGGCTCTTTTTGGGTAGAGAAAAGTCAATTCTTCTAACATATTGAAATAGGTAGAGTCCTTTACAATACAAGTAGTTGATAAAATCCAGGGATAATATGTAGACTCTAGCTCTGCCTGTAAAATGGTCCTTTCCAAGAACAACCTACTTTCCATCTCCAACTTTCAAAGCTAGCCAGTTATAGAGGAATGGGAAAGAAGTGGTAAGCACATTCTAGACAATGGAACCTCTTTCAACTGGTTTGTTGGCTTGTCCTCTAAGCCAATCCACCACCAATATAATTCTTAGATATTTTCTTTTCAATACCTAACTCTAAAGACTCCCATCAAAGAGACCTCTCCAAATATTTTTTAGGGCCAAGGATTTTCCAAACCATGCCATATTTTTAAAACCTCATCCTCTAAGATTTTTTGGAATGGACGAGGAGGCCCAACTAATTGGATGTATCTCTTCTTCACAACTTTTACATGTCCATAGGAAGTTGAAAATATTTTATCTGATGGCTTTGAGAATAGCCATGGGAATCTTGACCAAAGATAACTAGTAAACATGAATATTTTCCAGTACTGATTTCACAAGAATCGATCTGCTCCCCAAAGACAACCAATTGTAACACCATAAATTTATCTTATGTTCATTTTTCTCGATCAACCACATCTAGTCCCCTTTATTATAATCATTTGGTTTTAGGAAGAATATGAGGTATTTAAAACCAAATTCCACATAAAGAGACTACAAAGGAAAAAAGGATTGTATGCATGAAAGTGTTTCAGGACTTACAGTGTTTTGATAGAAGGAGGATATGTTTAGGATGATCTCCATGCCAGTGACATTGGAAAAATATTATAAATCTTTGAAAGGCATGCCATTTAGAAACAATGCTTATTCCCATCTAAAACACATCATCCACAAATAGGAGGTGGGTGATATATTGTTTGGGGGATAGTTTTATGCCTTTTATATTGATTTCCTTCTTTTCTTTCAGTAGAATAAGACTCAGTCCTTCCATCACAGGCAAAAACATGAGAGGGGACAACAGACAAACACGCTTGAGTCCTCGAGTATGGTGAAATTATCTTAGGGAGAGCCATTGATTAGAACTAAGAAATTGACTGAGGATACACAACCCTATTTGAGTTAGTCTTCTAAGTGAATATGAAGGAGAACAAGTATCAAAAAGGTCCAGTTGGCCTTATCAAAATATTTTTTGAGGTCCATTTTGAGCATAAGAGCTTTTAACTTTTTCACTTTTATAGAGTGTAGGACCTCTTATGCAATGGTTGTGGCATCATCGATCTGTCTATTAGCTAGGTAACTAAGTTGAATTTGGGACACCTCTACAATAAGAAATCTCTTGATCCTATTAGAGATTACCTTTGTGATAATTTTATAAACCAAATTGCATGGGGAGATAGGCCTAAAGTCTAGAAAAGATTTAGGCTTCGAACAGTTTGGAATCAAAGCTATGTAGGTAGCATTAATGGTTGCTAAGACTTTCCCAAATGTTCTAGATTCCTCCACCGTTTGACAAATATCAGGCCTCATGATATCAAAGAATGAAAGAAAGAGTTTGACAATCCAACCATTAGGCCCTAGAATTGTGTCTTTTGAGAACTGCTTTAAAACCTTTTTAATTTCCCTAAGTGTTACAGGGAAGCTAATTTACACAATCTCCTATTGGTTGGGAAATCACAGGTAATGTTTGATGAGATGTAGTTGTGAGATGATATTGGAGGTACCTGGATCCTTAAAAAGAGCGAAGAAGTGGGTGGAAGCAACAATATTTAATTCAATAGGATAAGTGGTAGTCTTCCCTTCCTCAATCTCTAACTCCCAAATGGAATTGATATTTCTTCTATGATTAGCATAGTTATGGAAGAACTTTGTGTTACCATCTCCCTTTTTTTATCTAGGTTACCCTGTGTTTTAATCGCTAAGCCTCTTCTTCCAATTTTATGATATGGTGTTTCCTAGAGTCCAGATAACTCATTCTCTGGGTTAAATCAACAGGAAAGGAGGAGGTAGAATAGATCAGAGTGATATGATCATATTCTATTTCACTGTCCAAGGTTTTTTTCTCCACTTTCTTGTTCCTCTCCCAGCCCACCACAACCTTCCTAAGCTTCAAGAGTTTTCTAGCCAAGGATACCATAATAGAGGATTATTTATAGGAGTAAAATTCTGCCAAGTTCCTATTATCAACTATCTAAAGGCATTATCCTCCAACCATGAGTGGTTGAACTTAAAGGAATACATGTTTTTGAGGGAACCAAAGTCCAATTCCAAGAGAATAGGCAATTGCTTTGAAATCTTATTTTGTGCGATCCAAGATAAGATTCACCCTAATTTAGTTGCTAGATGATTAACGATCAAGAATCTATCATGGCATTTTTCTATGCCATCCATCCCTATCCTATTGTTTCTCCAGGTGGGGGCTAGTGGGAAAGGGGCAATGTCCCAGAGGTTATATAGTTACAACATCGCTGAAAAATAAGATGCCATAGGGTTTGGTCAAGCTTGTGATCCCCAGGTCTCTCCAACCAATGTATTAAAATTCAAATCCCCTGTAACAAGGAGCAATTGTTCTGAGAGAAGGTCGCTAGCTTGGACCATATCCCAAAATGCTTTACTATCACAATATGGTCTGTAAAAATTCACTAAATTTATGGGAAGAGTAAACCCTCTGAGATGGCCTTCAAGGATGATACCAGTTGCTAAGGAGTAGGCTTGGAGTGAGGCTATCTTAGGATCCCATAAAGAGAGGATCCCACCTGAAAAACCATATGAATCCCATGCATAGTTGTGCCAACCCTAACAAAGATTTTGAAAGGCCTCCATGACCTTATCGCCTAGAACCATAGTCTCTTGTAGCAATATGATGGCAGCGAAATGTAAGTCAATCAATCTCTTGAGAGAGGAAAACTTCAAGGTTCCTCTTACCCCCTCGATATTTAGAGACATGATGATCACTAGGAGGTAGATATAGTAGTGTTCAGTGCTCTAAGGGGCCATAAGTTAGCGTCTATGTCAGAGGGGGCTGTTAGGCATAACGCACCTTGGATGGATTCTAATGGATTGAAATTTGTAGCAAGAACCTTTTTGTTTTGTTTTTCCTTCCTAATGGTGACATCATGAAAAGAAAAAATGGGCTCAATCGAGGGAGTTTCAACAAGAGAAGTTCCTGAGTATGCCGACTTGGGAATTTCGTTTAGGGCTTCCTTGTAAGAACGCTGGGGAGCAGGGGGAGGTGGACAGGGGATGTCAACATATGGAGAGGGGATAGTCATAAGAGAAATGGATTCCGTATGGTCCTGGAAGAACATAGTCATGGCCTGGCCATTTTCTCTCAGGATCGGATTTAGCAGGAACCAAGAGGGATTGTATTGGATTGGAGGGGTTTGTGAGGAAAATTAGTAGACAACATAATTTTAAGAGGTTTGATACAAATATTAGGAGTTTAGAGCATTAGTTTCTATCTAATTAATCAACAATGAATCTTTAGACGATAAGAACCGAATCAGAGAATTTGGAACAACCAAATAGTTACAGGTCAGTTCCTCGCTACTAGTTGTAAGATCCATATCATGAATGTTGTCATGGATGGGAACATTCGTTTCTTAATCAATAGTGTTGTCCTCCACTGTTGTATCTACAACCCTACTCAATGTTTTATCCTTTGGCAACCTGACACCAGAGATTAGTTCATTGAATATATCCAAGGAAGAGGTGCCTTCCACCTGACTATTCTCCATAGCCAACTTTTTAGATAGCAAGATCCGAGTCTCAACATAATCATTGATAGGGACGATAGTATTCCCTGGTAAGGAAGACACTGATTATCCATCCACATAAAGTCATTGCGAGGGGAGAGGAGACTTCTTAGAGAGTTGTTTGAAGAGAGAGCTAGTTGATGCTTTGAAATGGTATTTTGCCCCAATACCCTGGTGAGATGGAGCCTCACAGGTATTTACTAGATGTCCTACTTGTCTGCAGTTGAGGTATCTAAATGGCGTTTCGCAGGTATTACTAGATGTCCTACTTGTCTGCAATTAAGGTATCTGAATGGTGTTTTCTAATATTCTAGAGGTTGGTTGATAACTTTATCTCCCCAAATGATTTTAAGGGTCTCCGGTAAACCCTCTGAGGTGTCCATATCCACCAGGACCCATGCCTTTTGTTGTCCACAACAAGTAGGGATGGTTCTCAAAGATAAACAAATCTTCCCAATGTGTTTGCTACCTTAATGAGGACCTCTTTTGATCAGAGCTCGAGTGGGAATCCTAGCAAAATTACCCACAAGTGCTTGCGTCATTGCTATTTCATTCTGGGGTAAAAGGCTAGAGGCCTCCTTTGTAGCCACACGCCTCTGCCTATAACCCATGGCTTCCTGAGAATATGCTCCAAATTGTGCTCCTCCAGGAAATGGAAGTGAATCCATTTGTTGGCCATAATGTTTACTATGGGTGTGTAGCCTACTAGTAGCTTCCAGAAAACCCTAACCCATGAAAGAAGTTGCTTATGTGACATGGAAATGTAGTTGAGTTTGCCCACAATGGATTTCTTTGAGAGGGATTTGACCCTGTCCATGTTTACATCCATGCCTAGAGTTGGTTCTTTTTGTGCCTCCAATGCCTTAACATGTTTTTGGCTACGATTATTTTTTTCCTTTCCCCCCACCGACTTAGAAATTGTACCAACTCCTCTCACTCCGGGATCCTGCATGATACTCTAGGCAACTTGACCCTAGTTGAAAAATCAATCAGAATAACCTTGCATTTCCTCTAATAGGTAATGGTCTTGTCAAAAGTTCTGAAGAAAAGAAAAAAAGTAAAAAAGTCAGGCTGTAGCTAGACTGAATAGAGGGACCACCAATAACCAACAATAACTAGGGGTGTAAAGGTAATCAAATGTGAAAGAAATAACATACAAGAAAGGTTCGCAAATGAAAACTAGAATAGATAAGTAGAGTGCGATCGAGAAGCGTAACAGGGTTTCGAGCGCCATCTATAGGATGTTCGTACTAGAACTCTAGCCTCCATTAAGGTTTCGACTACAGAGGGCCATTAAGGTTTCAGTTTGATTCTTCCAAACACTCAACCAATGCCATTTTATTCATAGCAATAAGAAATCAGCTATCCAAAAATTCAGAGAGTTAAAACATAAGCTAACCCAAAGTCTAGAGAAATATAAGCAAGAAACAATAAACATCATCCTTACAATTTATTCCCTCATAGTGATCCAAAATAATGTTATATCAATCTATGCATAATAATAAATATGTTCAAGGCTATAATAATATGCACGGAGATTTCATTGTTTTTGGGTCTCTACCAATGTGAATGGCGAAAAGGTACCGGTAGAGCTCGATCTGTATAATCTTCTCCAGCTTCGTGATGCTCCCCAAAATCTAATCGAATAACCAGTCCATCCATAAATCAAATTTTATTAGCTTGGTAAAGTTGACTAAGTTACTAGAATTCCTTCAGTGGGGTCGCTTCAGTGCGTCAGTGCGTCCATTTCATTTAGAAAAGAATGGTTTTTCAGTATGATTTAAAAAGACAATTAATTTGCCCACATCAAAAACTATTTTTCATTTACAAATATGGTACATATTCATAGAACCGTTATAGGCAAAATTTGAAGTAAACCAATAAAAACAATGCACAGAGTCAATAAACACTAAAAGCATAATCAACGTGGACAGAATAAAATGCCCATCAATAGACTGTACAAACTCCAATTGATTTCATTATTTAGTCCCTCCAAATTACAAGATTAATAGTTAACACAATCCTATGGCTTCCAGCCAATAATTTAACCCACTCGCCCATGGTGTCATATACAATTTGTAAAGCGGACTTACCTGTAGTTATAGTTTTCAGTGTGAAAAAAACGAGAGTATTGTATTAATTTAAACCGTGCATATTGGGAGGACCATTAAATGATTTAAGGGGAATTCAGCTTGGGGTATTGCTAAATTTCATTGTTCGACCATTAAATGATATGCATCATCCAAATTAAGGTCAATTCAGCTAGGGGTATTGCTCAATTCCATTGTTCGACCATTAAATGATGTGCATCATCCAAATTAAGGGCAATTCAGCTTGGAGTATTGCTAAATTCCATTGTTCTAGGGTGGTCACTCACTAGGCACTTTAATTTCCCAAGCTTTTATTCATACCTCAGTTGGACAGTCAGTTTCGGGTGGTATGCTGAACTGAACTGCAGCCAAATATTCAATTTTTTCCACAAGGCTCTCCAAAAATGGCTTAAAGATGTTTGTATGCCTATCATTTATTGAAATACTACCATAACTCTCTAAATTTAGCCAATTCTTACATACCAGAGTAATTACAATTTCCAAATGAGACAATACTATTTTCCTAAACAACAAATTGTACCACTTACCTGGCATAGTTTATCTTTTTACTTTTTACAGGGTAGGGCAATTTTGGAAAAGCAGTCCACTGCTACCATCACTGATACATGATCCCGTTGGATTTGTGGCATTCCCAAGACAAACTCCATGGAAACTTAGTGAATGGCTCCTTTGGCACAGGTAAGGACGTATAAACGCTTATATTCTGTTGTCCTCGTTTTGATATTTAACACATTCTACAAACAGAAATTACCTATTCACATCTCTTCTCAAATTAGGCCGAAAGAACTTTTTGGTCTTATCCGTTCCAAAGTGGCTGCCCAACCCATTCATGGGGATCTCTCTCACTAGCCGCTTCTTGCCTTGATCCAAGGGGAATGCAAAGCTGATTACCCTTGGTTAGGTTATTGGCTGGAAGCCATTGTTAGGTTGTTGTGTTAATTGTTGATTTTGTAATCTGGAGAGAGTCTGTATTTGGTGTGAAAAATAATGAAATAAATTGGAGTTGATCTATTATCGATGGGTATTTTATCCTGTGTCTTGATTGATTATGCCCTTCTTGTTTATTGACTCTGCATTATTTTTATTGGTGCCTAGGAACAACCGACAGGTACCTGTGCGCCTTCCAGTAAATTCTTTTCTACTGTGCTAAAGAGTGAATGTTTGAAGGTTTTGGGTGTCAGAGGTCTACTTCAAATTTGGCCTGCTGCAGTTCTGTGAATGTCCTGTAGGAACAGAGTACATATGAACTGCCAGTAAATTCTTTTCTGCTGTGCTAAAGACTGTACAAGTTTTGGGTGCCAGAGGTATACTCAGATCTGGCCTGTAGCAGTTCTGTGAATATCCTGCAGTTGAGGTGACCCGTCATGATGGCAATAGACCAAGTGCCTACCACCCAGTCCTTTTGAGCCGCTAACTCCATGCACATTACAAATAGTATAATTACATTTTTCCAAATGAGGTTGTCCATGAAAAACCAGATTATCTATTTATCCTGGATAAACAAAACGTGCATCTGGTATATAAGCAGGTTGTCCATGAAAAACCAGATTATTTATTTATCCTGGATAAACAAAACGTGCATCTGGTATATAAGCAGCATTCGGCTCCTCCTGAGTAGCTTCTAATTATGCATCTCGTTCAATGCAAATAAGCTCCACCACATGAATTCACTTCTGAATTTCTGCTATCATTTTAGGGTAGCCTGAGTCACCTTGAAACTGTTTGAATTGGAAATCTTTCGATGCAAGAGATCAACGCTGAATTAGTGAGCTTCTTCAACAGCATCCTTTCCAATATTTCACAAGGGCCTTCTCCATCTGCGAAGCCTGAAGTCCATTTTGATCTCGAACCGGAATTTTTTTGGGGAGAAGAATTGAATAATGTGTGCGGATGGGATCCCGCCAAATAAGTTTGCTTTTGCATATTAACAAAATTCAATGACTTGATCCCATTTTCTGCTCAAACTTTCCAAGCGGTGAAGGGATGGAGTTAATCTATCCTGCTTCATTGAAATTTTCTTTATCATTCACTGTAAATGCTTCTGATGCTAATATAAAATTGGAAGGTAAATGATTTTTTTTAAACGAGGGGTGAGTTCCTCTTTAGAAGCAAGCCATATTAATCCAGATTCGCAATTTTTCGCAATTTTTTATATATATTTAGAAGCAATCCAGATTTGCAATTTTTTATATATATTTAGAAGCAAACTATATTAATCCAGATTGGCAATTTTTTACATATAT
Organism: Pinus taeda; assembly: GCA_000404065.3. Lineage (NCBI taxonomy): Eukaryota > Viridiplantae > Streptophyta > Pinopsida > Pinales > Pinaceae > Pinus > Pinus taeda. Next base: position 95,629 of record APFE031714825.1, on the reverse strand, counting down.
ACAGAGGCGAGATGGATTCGCAATTTTTTACATATATTTAGAAGCAAACTATATTAATACAGATTCGAAATTTTTTACCTATATACAGAGCCGAGATAATTACTAAATGATTACAATAACTACAAAGCAACACTGGCATGCGTCAAGGGTCGAACCCGGCGTGGGGAGGCTATTACAATGGCTCAGCTTTATATCCATGCCGAAGCTTCTCTTAATAGGCTTTGTTTTCATCAGGAAAATAGAATTCATATCACACAGTGGGATCTGGTGTCGATACAAATGTATTTGTCAAATGTGGGAACGAAATGGGGTTTGAGGGACTGGCATGATCACCGATTAGGCTGGGAGTGGATACGGGGAATCGGGATGGGGCTGTGACACTTTTTATCAACTGATGTTATGCTGTGAGTACAGGGAATCGGGATGGGGTTGTGAGACTTTTTATCAAATGTCAGTTGATGTTGACCACGACTCATTCATTACTATCAGGCGCATGGGAGAGAATATATTATCTGACTGGTTACTTGATGCACAAGCTATTCAATATTCAAAAATAATAAACGCACGCGTAGTCTAACTAGGTTGATAAAGGAAATTATGCTGGGTGAATTTTTTTTGAAATTCTAGTTACAAATGTCAAACTTTAAGATTTTTAGTGCCTCCGGAGTTTTTGATGGTGCTGAATCTATTTCCACCATTACAAACAAGATTCAAGCACTCTTACCATCAGATTTTTTAGGGAAAAAAATGGGGAGATTCTAGCAGGTTTTTTGGCTCTCCACTGTAAAGTAGAAGTACCAAATTTGGTCAAATCTTTAAAGCAAATTTGAATATTCTAGTGGAGGTCAAATTTGATTGGTCTTTTAAGGGAATTCAACAATATGACACTATATTGAAGTAACTAATTTTCATCGTGATCACTATTTTTGAGAAAGAATGTTTTTAATTATATATTTTTTCAAACCCTTATCACGTAACCATTCTTTCTTATTAAGTAAGTACGGGACTAGTGGATCCATTGGCATGCTTTAAGGCAGAGGTATGGGTAGAGTGTGCAAGAGTACATCATCAAATTCAAAAACATGGTGATCATGTTGGGTATCTCTCTCAAGGATCCATATGTACTCCCAAAGAATATAGGGTGTCTATATAGTAATTTACAAAATAAAGTGAGCTTTTCAAACCCCAAACTATTGATGAGGCATGTGTGAAAGGAAAACACCTAGAGAACATAGGCCATAAGAAAGGACAACCAAGTGGTTCTTAATAAAATGAACACCAAAACACTTCCAAGGAAGGAAAGAAGAAGAAATGGAAAGGAAAATATGAGAAGGCACTAGCCACTACACATCGGTGCAAGTATCCAAACAACCACTACAATATTAATGGTCACACTAAAGATAACTATAAAAAACTACCTCCAAAACTGAATCCAAATAACCATAGGAAGGATGCCAAGAAGAAGAACCTGTTGGGCATGGATTTGGGTAACTAGGTAGAGACTAGCTCATACATGGATGAAAAGGTTCTCTACCCCTTTGTGCATAAGGATATGAATATGAGTATCCTTCATCACAAGGAAGGGAAGGAGATTAATAAATTCTTCCACATTAAGATACATGTCAAAAAGACCAAGGTAGGTGTTCTATGCAATTCCAATTCACTGGCCAACCTCATAGTAAACCATTTGATCAACAAGCTTGGGTTGGAGGGTTCATGATCATTTGAACCCCTATCGACTGGGATGGGTGAATAGGGATGCAAAGATTAAAGTCACTAAAAACTGTAAGAATAAATTTTCTACATTACATATTTTATTAATGAAGTGGAGTTAGGGGTAATGCCCTTTGACATCTGTGGTGTAGTGATTGGGAAGCCCCTATATGTCTATGAGGACTTGATCTTCATGTAGAGAGTGAAGTAGTACTACTTGATCAAGAATGGGAAGTCTACCATCATCAATGCACACCAAAAACTGAAATATTTATTTGGTAAGTCCCAACCAAGCCAAAAGTTGATCAATTCTAGCAAGAAGTATGTATTGATTTCTTAGAGAGAAGCAACTAAGTGATGAATTAACAAGAATAAAGGCATCCATGGAGGGATGTACTAAAATACATAAACACCATTTTAAGGAGTTGTTGTAGGTATATAAAGGAGTGTTCTAGGAGCCTAAAGGGCTACACCTAAGAGCGAAATCAAGCACAATATATAATTGTTTCTTAACTCCCCATTACCAAATATTGTGTTGCGTAGATAGTCTATTCTAGAAGCAAATGAACTAAAAAAACAGTTGCATCAACTACTAGAGTAAGGATTAATTCAATCAATCACCTCATGTTGTGGATCACCTATCATCATAATGCCTAGGAAGGATGGGACTTGGAGAATGTGTTTCAACTACAAAGTTTTGAACAAGATAACACTCTAAAACCAATATCATTTACCTAGGATTAATGATTTGTTAGATGAGTTGTAGCATGCCAAGTACTTTACCAAGTTGAATTTCAAGTCATGATACCATGAAACACACATTAAAAAACAAGACACCTGAAAGACCACCTTTAACATAAGGAAATGGTTGCATGAATGGTTGGTCATGCATTTTGGTTTAGGTAATGCACCAACTATATTTATGCAATTAATTAATAACGTATTGTGTTCCTATTTGGATTCATTTGTAATAGTGTATTTGGATGGCATAGGGTTTATAACTCTACATGGGAGGAGCACATATCACATCTCATGTAGGTGTTAGAGACTCTAAAAATGCATCAACTACTGGCTAACCTCAAGAAACTTGTGGGTTTGCTTAACAGTCATTGGTGTATTTAAGGTACATGATTAGTGGTGGGGGAACTCAATATAAATCCCATGAATATGGAGGCCATACTTAAGTGGCTAGTTCCATCTAATTTCACAAAAGTAAGGAACCTTGCTAGGGTAGCATAGAACCTACAAAAGTTCATAACATCCCTTTCAGTAGTAGTTGCACCACTCCACATAATAATGGCTAGTGGGGAAAGAAATAAATACAAGATTTTGATGAGATGGAACGAAAGATATGTCAAGCAACGATCTTTGCATTTCCTAACTTGCAAAATCCTTTTGAATTGGAGACAAATGTGAGTGGTTTTAATGTAGGGAGGTAAGTTGGCATGCTATCATTCTAAAATGTTTCATGGGTGGAGTCATGAACTACCCTACCTATGATAAGGAAATGTATGCCCTAGTTCAAGTTGATAAGAAGTGTAAGTAGTATCTAATGGGAAAGGAAACCATTATCTACACTAATCACCAACAATTATAGTTTTTGCAAGTCTAGAATAGGCTTCAATACACCATACATTATAAGAGGACGTGGTTTTTGCAGTAGTTTTGTCTAGTTATAAAATAGAAGAAGAGAAAAACTAACAAATTGGAAAAAATACTTTCAAGGCTACCCATATCTGGGATTATAGCTTTGGGAAGACTTATGCACATGGATCTTTTGACCCATGATGCATGCAAAGAGGTATGCATAGAAAATGAGGACATTAAAAGGTGTTTTAGTTTCTATCAATGTTGCACTAATCTTTATCCGGATTAATTTGGCACAGGGAAAAAATCGGAAAAAATCGTAATAATCGGGAAAAAATCGGTAATAATCGGGAAAAAATCGTTTGGTACAAAAATATTCAATTTTTTTCAATTTTTTTAATATCTAAACCATCTACAAAATAAAATAAATACATTGACACATAAATATGATAAAAGAACTAATATATAAGATGTTTAATATCATTTCTAGTGC